>CANTUT010000528.1:382500-637048 GCA_947687605.1 Reutealis trisperma | reverse complement strand
TATATATAAACAT
Organism: Reutealis trisperma; assembly: GCA_947687605.1. Taxonomy (NCBI): domain Eukaryota; kingdom Viridiplantae; phylum Streptophyta; class Magnoliopsida; order Malpighiales; family Euphorbiaceae; genus Reutealis; species Reutealis trisperma. The sequence goes on along the minus strand of CANTUT010000528.1, from coordinate 637,035 downwards.
AGATTTGTATGTATATACATACATATATTATCTATGTATATATATATTATATATATATGTATGTATATATATATATTATATATATGTATGTTATATATATATATATATATATATATATATATATATATATATATATATATATATATATATATATATATATATATATATATATATATATATATATATCCATAAGTATATATCCATAAGTATAAATCAACATTCTCGGAGCATCTAAAGACCATACTTCACAAACATAGTATTATTGATAACTCGGATAAGGAATTCCCCAAGCGAAGTAGAATGCTTGAGCCATCACCTTGCCTCCTCACATTTGCTCACCTGGAACCACACAAGGAAAAAGGGGTGAGATAGATGATCTTAATGAGTAAACGAAAAGGCACATACATTATCACATATTCCTTTGAAAGGAAACACATAGCTTATACACATAGTTCATGGTTTATAACTCATGAATCAGGTTGCAATTTAGCAAGGGTTTGGGCAAGTTTGCATAAATCACACTTATAACACGTAGAGAGTGAAGGCTATTACTCTATCACTCAAACACATAGAGGAGAGGTGGCCTTATACCAAATTCCAACTCCTATCACGTAGAAAGCGTGAAGCTGATCAGCCCCACAGCTAGAACCGCCCCTTCTAGCTGAGGTGGATACACTACCCCTATCCATCGGGTTAAGACCGTATGCACAGGTTTTGATGATTACCCGCATCAGCATGAGGATTCTACATAAAGGGTAAAGGTACCATAGCTAGAGCTATTGGTAAAGACAGTTAACAATATCACATAAGGCAACAATAACATGTATTTCAATAACAATAGTGGTTTAGCTTTCAAACAATGATACAATGATAGTGTAGTTCCAGAAAGAATACAAGTTAGGGTGTTAATCAGAAGAAGTTCTCAATGGATAAACAAAATGGTTTTGGACTAAATGTCCTTTGGCAACCCAAGCTTGACAAAAAAATCATATAATAATATTTAAAATGGAAAGAACTTGGGTCTAAAAGATCACAAAGGCTTACATAGCATGTCATCACATATTTATAACATAACAAAATGTTACTTGCACTTGTAACATGAACATAGTGTTTACTCACACTTGTAGAATGAATACAATGTTTACTCACCTTGGGGTTCCTTTGCTCCTAGTACACATAGTCCCCTTTTGCACTTATAAAGCTCCTCAAACTCTAACATAATATTTGATTTAATACTTAGTATTTATTTACTCATGATGCTCCTATCCCATAACTACCCATACACATATAGCATACACATTAGAGTTCACTTATAGGTATACTCATCACTTGCACATAGCACGTTGACATTAAAAGTCTTGCATACTTAGGCCTTATAGGCTCACATGAAAACACATTGCAATCATATCAATACCTTTTTAAGGTCATCACAATATCATTACCTCAATATCAATTCACTTATCAATTATCTTAGTTCACTTTACACTTCCATACATTGTCAACTTAACAATTAATCCTTCAAACATCATGTTTAAACTCTTATGGTCCCTTTCACTTCATTAATTCATAACCATATATTCATCATCAAGTCATCATGACATCTAGTTCCAAATTCCTCAATCACATTTTCATTCTAATCACAATACATGGTTAAGATACCTTAAGTATACCTTAAGTATACCATAATGCATTTAAGCTCATCTAGGACCATATCTTCAATTAACATGCAATTTTATCATTTATTATACATTCATATAAGTCAATAATCATCAAAACACATCACATAAAAATTTATAAACATTTGGACAAAATTGTTCATGTAGGCCAAATGCATTATTAAGGTAAAACCAAATTCTTCTTCTTTTCGTGCTTTTCATCTATTTCAGAAATATGTAAAAACATGGTTTGAACTAAGATTTTTCATGTAAACATAACAAAAATCATTCTAGAATATAAATTCATAGGAATCGGCCACTATTGGTGTTATGAATATACAAAAATTCAATCTTTTGCATTATAGTGCACAAAACCATAAGTTTTCTTGTTTTCAGTATTTTCTGTTCATTTCAGAAATATGCAAACAGGTTGTTTAAACCATTATTTTTCATTCAATCATTGAAATATCAGTTTAGAACACATTCCTTCATGAATCGGCAGCCATAGGTAGGGTTTATACAAAAAATTTCAAGTTTAAAGGTTTAGGTGAAAAATCATGAGTTTCCGCGCTTTTTGCGCATTTCGTTTATTTCAGCGATAAACAGACACATGATTCAAATCATTATTTTTCATCTAAACAAAAAAAATATCATATTAGAACACCAATTCATACAAATCGGCAGCCATATATTCATGAAAGAATAAAATTTTCTGATTTCCAAGTCCTAACACGAAAACCTTGAATTCTTTTGTTTTTCAAAACTTTTTAGTCATCGCAGAAATATGCAAAAATATTATTTAATCCAATATTTTTCATCAAAATAAATCAAAAATCAGTTTAGAATACATCCATGCACAAATCAAACACCACCCCCCCCCCCCCCCCCCCCCCCCTTTATGATGTTTATGCAATAAAATTGTGATTTTAAGCTATAGAATTCACCTTTGGAGAAATCTTGCGGAAAGAATCGTGTTTTTGGTATAAAATAAATTTTCTCTCCCAAAAATTCACTCAAACAAAATTGAATCTATAGAAATCAGTAATCAAACAGTTCAAAATAATTTTCCCATAATTTATTTCATAGAAATCAGTTTAGAAATCGAAAGAGAATAAAAACTTACGATTACAGTTACGAAATCGCGAAACGGAAAGGTGTTTTCAATATTTCGGTAGAGAGAATTATTTTGAGAGGTTTTTGTGCCAAAATATAGAAAGAATAAGAGAATGGCTGCTGGAAACCCTCGTTTGGCCGAAAATTAGAATATATATTAGGGTTGGAGTGAAATTTCCACTATTACCCTTAATGAAATAGGTTAGGAGAATTTTTATGCAGTGGGCTTTTGGGTATTTGGGCTTTTCCTTTTAAAAAATTCGGCTAAATTGAATTAAAATAAAAAGAATATTTTTCTTATTAATTCTGGAACATTTCCCTCAAAAATATTTATTTAAAAATACCCATAAAATTATTTTATGCTTAAAAATTATCTTGTGCATGAAAATTCATTTTATTTAAAATAAATTCTTTTATGCAAATACAATTCATGTAAATCATTTATTTCACAATAGCAACACATATTATGCATATTAAAATTAATTTAATATGCCACATACTCATCATCAATCACTTAGATCATAAATTTTCACACAAACACACACACTTAACCTTATTAGTTCTAAATCAAGCAATTTATCACGAAAATTCCTAGGGTGGGTGTGGGTTGTTACATGCTTAAGGATAGGATCTTCATCAGGTTCAGTGCTTCCTTTCATTTTCTCAGCAGGGGGTGGGATAGGTGGCTAGTCATCTTGTTGGGTAGGTGCTTGGTAGATCCTACCACTCCTAGTTGTAGCATCAATTTCTTCCACAAGATTACTCAAATCCAAAACACAACAATATTCAGAAGCTGACCGAATCAAAGAGATAGGATCAATTTTAAGGTTAGTGATGGTGATGAGGTTAACTTGGTGGTTAGGGAGAGGATTGGTGAAAATGTTGGGTATTGGTTTGGGAGGTATGATGTCCCCACTGTCTATAAGATCTTGTATCTTATGCTTTAAATTCTGATACATTTCTGTTTTGTGGCCAGCCCTTTGGTGATACTCGTAGTATTCATTAGGATTATGATTTGTAGGAAGTGGGTTAGGAGGAGCTCTTAGCTCCAAGGCTTGATTAACTTTGCTTCTAAGGCTTTCTTGTATACCACAACCAGAGGAACCACCAATTTAGTAAAGGACCTTCTCTCTAATCTTAATGGCTAATGATGAGAAATGGGAAATATCTCCCCTTCCTTATTATTATTTGAGGCAGTGACATTAGCTTGGTAGGGAGTACTCTTCTTATATATATTATGGCTGGTCTCATCTTTGATGTGGCCACTCTTAACAGGCAGTGGTAATAAGGGCTTTAAAGCTCAGGAGGTATTGAGTGAAGGGATGATTTTGGTATACTGGCAAAAGGTTCTTTACAATTATATAAACCTGCTCTTGCTCAGTTGGTCGGTTCACCATTTAGGCTGCTTTTTCTCTCTACCTCGTAAGGAATAAGGAGAAAGATTCCTTTGGGTTCTGCTTGGTAGTCTCTAGATCTCTTCTTGTGATATCCACTTCAATGTTGTACTCATATTACTTAACGAATGTATTATAGTTATCATCCCAAGTCCTTTTCTTACTTATATCCAGGCCTAAAAACCATTTTATAGCAGTTCCAATGAGAGATTGTTCAAACAATTGGGCAAGGAGCTCATTATCCACCCCCAAAGGAGCCATTGCCCTCATATACATCTTCAAGTGTGTCTTAGGGCATGTTGTCCCATTGAATCGATCCAGCATTGGCATTTTGAACTTTGGTGGAATTTTGGCATTAGGAAAGAGGGCTAAAGAACTAGCATCAATCACATCATCATGTTTCTTAATGTTTTTAAGGGCTTTTTCCATAACTTCAAATTTTTCCATTAAGGCTTTAGCATTCATATGGGAAGAAAATTCCTCTGCTTGAAAAAGATTCAAAGGAGAAGGAGTGGTAGCATAAGTGGCATTTGGTATTTGGGAAGTGATAGGTGATGGGGGTAACATCTAGAATTGGGACAGAGGGTGAAATGATATTTGGAATGCAAGGTACATCAACTATAGCCTTTCCTTTACCAGTCAAGTCAATAGGGATATTAGGGGAAAAAGAGGTATTTGCAGTAGCTTGGGTCATGTTTGGAATGGTTTCAATTGGTGTAGTATTTGAACTAAGGCTGGCTCGACTCATCATAGCTTGAACCTCCTCCAAAATGGACTGTCTTTGCTCTTTGAACTGGGCTCGCTGGGCCTCTAAAACAGCTTGAAAATTCCTTTCTTGCTTTAAGAGAAGATTTGTTAAGAATGAATTCAACTAGGCCTCTTCCTCCGTATTAGTTGCATTCAGACCACTTTCTTTCAATCCACTTGTTCCCTCGGCCATTGTAGGTACCTTGTGATAAGGAAAAAGGTAGACAACATGAGTATAAGACCAAGTTAATACAGCAAGATGACAGACCTTTGGGCTAGCATTGATATTCTTTAGGGATGGGTATTTTAGCGAATCATAGGCTTGGTGAACTCTCCACTTGTTTCAAGGTTCTTGGATGATGAATGTATGCTTGAATGTATGTGTGCTTGAATGAAAAGTCACTTCATGAATACAATAAGGCTTCTTTTATAGAACATACAACCTAAGGTCCAAGTTCTAAGTTCATTACATAAAAGGGACAAGGTAGCTTGGTTTAGGGTACCTGTCACACTAAAGTAGCAATATACCTAACCAGATGTGAGTCAAAGAGCCTTACGTGGATCCAACAGTACATACAAACTTGTTACACATTTGAAAGTATCAAAGGATTCGTCGCGGGGTGGATGATTTCACTATCAGCGAATAGACCCAATGAGGGTTACCCACTCAATGTTACTTACTATTCGTTGTTTTCCTAGAACTAGGTTGAGTTGCAAAGAGCCTATGCAAGTGATGCATGCAAAGTTATAATTATATTAAAAGGCCAAACTTTTTTAAACCAATTAGTAGTCCTCTTATTTTTTTCATTTTTTAAAAAGAAAATTTGTCCCTAGTAGAGTTGCCAACTATGAGGCCTCGCCCGAAACTGGTCCGATTCGCTAAAGGGAATTGAAATGCTCATTTGGGAAAGAACTCACGAAGAAGCCCTCGAGCTTATCTTTGAAAATCATTTTAGAATCGTCACCTTAATTTATTTTTATTTGGGAAAATATAAGGAAAAAAACCCATTTGACTCCCATCATTACCCAAAGGAAAAAGATCACTAGCCTCGAAACCAAAGAGGATTCGAGGACTAGATTTTCAGTTTAACAAAACATGTTTGGCCAAGTAATATAAAAGTAACTTGAAATATATTTCATGAACAATTTAAGATGCATGGACAATTTATAATATGTATGATCATTGATTCCAATAATAAATATAAGTAATAATCCAAAATAAAATTAATGTTACAAATAAAATCCCAAACATAGGGAATACCTCCTCTAGCCCATATGAGTTATAGGGAAGTCACACATTCCCCAAACTAATCCTAATAATAAAGCAAAGAAACAAATACAAAAGTAAGTGAAGAAGGTGATAGGGGGATAGTTGATTAATTTTAATCGGATTCGATGCCTAAACCAAGCATGCCTACGTATCCCTTTGAATAGGAATCAGAAGCCACGCAGTTCTCCCTTCTTGCGAAGAAGTTAGTTTAGCCTAGCCACTTTATCATATTTTGATTAATTAATTAAAAGAGGGTTGAGTTAATTAATTAATTTAATTGATTATCGAGTTGATTAACTAGCAACCTAGATGAATCAATTTAATCAACTAACTAAAATAAATAATAACCAAATAGAAAGGAAAAGAAGATTACCTTATGCTTTCGCAGCTTAGGGACATAGGACAGATGGAGCAGGTGACTGGATCGCAATTCCACCTTCTCCACGCAAGAGACATAAGCCTTGGACCACCAGAATGCAATTTTGCCTTCTCCACACAACGGACACAAGCCTTGGGCAAGAGACTTACCTCAAATAAGCGGGCAGAAAGCCTTAAACTGGTTTAGTAGGAATCAAGGAGAAATCACCCAATGTGCTTTGCAAAGCAAGGAGTAAAAGGAAAGCAATTTACTTGAAGTTAGTGCTTTTTAAGCCTTCAAGTCTATGTCTTAAGAGTAGATAGACCACCTCTATATATAGGAGGAAGAATGAAGCATAAAGGCTGAAATTTCCAATATGGGAGCAGAAACACGCTGCCAGTGCTGCACAAGCCTCTGCGGTAGTATAGAGGTCTCTGCAGCAGTGCCGCATAAGGCTTTACAGCATCGCAAGAGGCTCTGCGGCAATGCTGCAAAGCTGTGCAGTGATTTGCCCTGATTCGCCCATTTTGTCCGTTTTCATCCGTTCTCGCTCATTTCTCATCCGTTTTCCATGATTCCAATTGCGTTGCACCCGTTACTAAGTCTCAGATGATTTGATGATGATTTAAGAGCCTTGATTGATTCCTTTCCTGATTGAATGGTTTGTAATTCTGAGAGGTGCAGAATTAAGGGTTCACACATATCCCTTCAAATAGGAATCAAAATCCATGTAATTCGCCTTTCTTGCGAAAGGGGTTTGTTTAGTCTTAGCATTTTATCATGTTTTAATTAATTAATTAAAAGAGGGTTGAGTTGATTGATTTTAATTGATTACCAAGTAGAGTTAATTAAGTCATATTCTAATTAACTATTTTAGCAAACCAAACATCAAGCAAGGAGCCTTAGAACAATGAAATAAATAAATAAAGACAAGAAAAAGAAAAGTGAAAGGAAACTTACCTCGAATGGTGGGCAACGACTTGCCTTGGATGACAAGCAATGGCTTGCCTCAGACGAAGTGCGGCGGCTTGCCTCAAATGATGAGAAACTTTTAACTTTAAGGGTCAGCTCGAAAAGTCACAATCCAACTTAGTTTGCAAAGCAAGGAGAAATAGTAAAACAAAAATAAAAATAAAACAAAACTTTAAACTAAAATGCTCATTTCTTGGTGTGAACCCTCAATTTTACACCCTTATTATTCGGTCTCAGCTTGACACTCGCTAAGATTAGTGCGATGCGCAAATCCAGTACAACTATCCCGTTAGCCAGTTAGAGGGCAGGGATCAAGAGGACAGCACCCCCAGATCAAAAAATGGACTTTTAGTAACATTAGTATGAGGATACTTAATTTTTCAGACATTGATACTTTTTCTACCCTGACTGGACCTTCTGTATTAGACAGTGTTTTTTCCAAAATTGATCATATTTTCTCTTTAACTGACTGCCTAGTTATTCTAAAATTAATTTTGAGCATATAAAAGTTGACCGATAAGATTTTTGAATTCTATAACTCCTAAAAATTGACCTGGAAGTATCAAAAACTAACCCGAAACACCTAAAAATTGACACAAAAAAACCTTGAAAAGTGAGTCGAGCTGCCATGCCATGTGGCACTACATCAAACTAACGCGGATCTATGTTAGAGAGGCATGGCGGCCATGTATCTCTGACGCGGAGCGGCATCTGATCCTGTCCCTTTGCCTGAGTCAAAATGTCCAAAATGCCCTCCAATCTGATTTTTTTTTAGCATTTTTCAGCCCTACCCTTTACGTCTTTTCACATTTTCACTTCCAAATCACTCTTATCTCATTTTCCTATAAATAGTCCTTCCATTTCCTCATTTCAAATACACCTTAAGTTAGAGTTGATAGATATCCTCTAATTCATCTCTTCTTCTCCTTCCAACCACTCTCTAATTAATTAATTAATCTTTTTAATTAATTAATTATCTCATCCTAACCAAGTTAATTATTCTTTTTAATTAACTAAAACTTTATTTTTTTAATCACTCAATTAATTAATTAATCTTTTTAATTAATTAATTAATCACTCTTTAAAATCAAATTAATCATTTTTCTTAATCCACCCTCCATCCGAATTAATTAATTAATTTTTTAATTAATTAATTCATCCATCCTTTTCATCATATTAATTAGTTAATTAATCATTTTAATTAATTAATTAATCTCTCAATCAATCCAATCACCCGGTCTCAATAAAATGGAACTTCAGTCCAGTAAAACTCTCTGCCCTCTAAAAACAAAGGTTTTAGCCTTTTCTTTTCAAACCCAAATCAAATCCATCAATCCAATCAACTCCTAAACCCCTCCAGTTAATCATGGAATAAACTATGCGGTTTTGATTCCCATTCAATGGGGTACCTAGGCATGTTTGAAATTTAAATCCAAACCACAAATCCAAATCCCAATCAATCTCTTTCCCCCTTTTTAATTAATTTGTGGATGTTTTATTTTCTCCTTGCACTCATACCATGCTCATGCATGAATTGTCATATAACATTTGTTATTCATGAAATTAATTTTTAAGTCAAATTAAACTTAAGAGCCAAATTTAGATTATTTTTAACCAAAAACCTAGTCCCCAAGCTCAAACCTGGTTCGAGTCTAGTAATTTTATCATTGAGTAAATTAATTGAAAATTAATGAATTGAAGTCAATTGAGTTTTTCCTTGATTTTCCCATTTAAAAATAAATTAGGGTGGCGACTCCTAAAAATTATTTTCAAAATCAACCAAATCCGAACCCGAGGATTCCATCGTGAGTCTCAAACCCGAATGAGCATCCCAATTTTCCCTAGTAGATTGGGTTGATGCTTTGGTGAGGCCTCAAACTTGGTGGATCAAGCTTATGGAAATGGTTAGATTGATGTAAAGACTAATCAAGCAAACTAAGAGGTGAAGAGATCAAGAGGTCCAGAACACTGACCTAAGGGGCTTATATTTATAGGGGAAAGGCTGGTGCTCAATTTGCACAACTTTTTATATGGGATTTGCAAAATAGGAGGACAACTGCACATGAATGCAAGGGCTCTTATGGCACAAGGGCTTTGCTGCTAGAGCCCTTGCAGTCACCACACAAGAGCCTGCGGTCACTATCTTTGATTCTGTCTGTTTAGCTCATTTTCACTCATTTCTCATCCATTTTTCATGATTCTAGTTGCATTATGATCATTATTTAATCTCAAATGTTCTAAGAGTGTTCAAAGGTTAAAGGGTTTCAATCCCTAAGGCTCCATTTTCCAGTTTTCCTCTTTTGGCTGTTTTTGGCAATTTTTGTCTTCTGAAAGTCTGTTTACTGAGTCTAAGTGCTTCTAAGATTTAAATACAAGCTAGAAGGTGCAAAATTAAGAGTTTATAGCTGCCTTCTCATTAGAATCAGCTGGTCTATAAGGTGATTCTGATGATGATAAACCTGAGGACGAGGGATGGAAAAATGAACTAGAAGGATTTTTAAAGCAGGACACATTTGGGTGAAAGGCATGATTACTTTTTCGGGTAAAGGGTAGGTGGAAGAAATAAAGCACAAGGATATTTAAGGAATTATTCCTAAACATTTATGGGTGAAGTTTCCATAGGATTTTGATAAAGGGGCAGAAATAGGAACCATGGAATGCCTAGGTGATCGTAACCAGATATTTATGGGTGAAAATGGTGGATTTTGATAAAGGGACAAAAATAAGAACCACAGGGATGCTTATATGATCATTACTAGACATTTATAGGTGGAATTATCCTAAGTCTAATCTAAGATGGTTTAAAAAATTTTAAAAGAGAAACCTAACTCTATGTTAGGTTGATGATCCTAAGACTGTCCTAGAATAGTCTAAAAATTTTGAAAAAGAAACCTAATCCTATGTTAGGTTGATGATCCTAAGACTGTCCTAAGATGACCTAAAAATTTTGCAAAAAAATCCTAACCCTATAGTAGGTTGATGATTCAAAGGCTGTCCTAGGATGATCTAATTAAAAAAGAAGATACTAATTTAGATTTAAGGTGTAGATTCTAAGGCTATCCTAAGATGAGTCTGACATTGATGGTTCCAATCTTGAGTCAAGAACTCTACTTGATGATTTGTCAAATTGATGATCCATTTTCCTTTAGCAAATTGGATTGATGATCCTTCTTAACTCAAATTGATGATCCGTCTTAATTCAAGAGTTTATTTGATGACCTGTTCTAATGTAAAATGCATCTGACTATGCAATGATTAGATACTTTGAACTTGTAAAGGGTCATTTTGGTAAGAGAGTGCTGAGCTTTTGGAAGAAAGATGCCCGCATTTAGGAAAGGTGAATTGAAGGAAGGGAGGTGCCTCCACTTTTGAATGATAAAAGAAAGTGGTTAGGTGATTTTATTTGGATAGACTAGTTTGGGGATGGTAGGGTCACACTCTATTTGGGCCAGGTATGAGGTTGGTTGAAGTATCGATTTGGCCCTGGTTGAAGTCATTTAAGAAAGCTAGGTCAAGCATGGAAGATATCGAGCTAGTCAGCATGAAAGGCTTAGTTTTACATGGCCTTTTGATGTGGGATCGGATTGAATGGCTAGCTTAGGTTTATATCAAGTATAAGGCTACTTATTCAATGGATATTAGTTTTCCCTAAGAAGAAGTCACTTTGGGAGGTTAAGCTATGTCACATCCCAAATTCAGAGATATGACTGTTTTAGAACATGGGGAGATATAAGGTCATCCATGCCCATAGAACCTACTTATAGTTATACAAATACTGCCCAGGATCATACCGAAACCTCTTACATTAACTTAAATAAACCTTTTTTTTTTTTTAAAAAAAACCTTAAGTTGCGGAACCATAATCAAAATATACTTTAAACATAATCCATAAGGAGATAATATTTAGAATCCAATTAAAATCTCGAAGGATAACATTTCAAAATAAACATCCAAAGATAAATATTCCCAGAGCATTTAAGGATAACTCTTCATAACATATTAAACTAATTTTCTTGGACAAGGAATTCCCCAAGTGAAGTAGGATGCTTGAGCCATCACCTTGCCTCCTCATAATGCTCACCTGGAACCACACAAGGAAAAGGGTGAGATAGATGATCTCAATGAGTAAACAATAGGGATTATACAAGGACACATATCCCTTAGCAAGGGCTCATAGCTCATAACTTATAGTTCATGATTCATAGTTTGTAATTTTAGAAAGGTTCGCAGAAATCATACTTATAACACATAACACATAGAGTGAAGGCTACTGCCATAATCACTCAAACACATTGAGTGAAGGCTATTGCCATAATCAGTCGAACACATAACTAATAATTACTCGCATCGGTATGAGGATCACATAGCCGATGATTGCTCGCATTGGTACGAGGTGCACATAGCCGATGATTACTCGCATCGGTATGAGGATTTCTGCATAAAAAGGGTTAAAGGTACCATAGCTAGAGCTAATGGCAATCATATATAACAATAATATTTAAGGCAACATTAACATGTATCATAATAATAATAGCAGTTTAACTTTCGAATAAAAGATACAATGATAGTGTAGTTCCAGAAAGAATGTAAGTTAGGAAAATAATCATAAAGGTATTATCATTGGATAATCAAAATGGTTTTGAACCAGTTGTCCTTTGGCAACCCAAGCTTAACAAAGAAATCATAGAGTTTCATTTTAGAATAGAAAGAACTTGGGTTTCAAGAATGTCAGAGGTACACATATCATGATATCTTATACTTGTAACAATATCATAATGTTTACTCACCTTGGGGTTCCTTTGCTCCTAGTATACATAGTCTCTTTGCACTTCTAAAGCTCCTCAAACTCTAACATAACATTTAATTCAATACTTAGTGTTTATTTACTCATGATGCTCCTATCCCATAACTATCCCATGCACATATAGCATATACATACACTTAGAGTTCACAAATAGGTGTACTCATCACTTATACATAACACGTTGACTTTGAAAGTCTTGCACACTTAGGCCTTATAGGCTCACATGTAAACACATTATAATCATATCAATACCTTTCTAAGGTCATCACAATATTATTACCTCAATATCAATTTACTTTAACAATCATCTTAAAACACTTTACACTTCCATACATGTCAACTTAACAATTAACCTTTCAAGTGTCATGCTTAACTCTTATGATCCTTTTATTCAATTATCACTTCATCAACTCAAAACCATGTATTCATTACCAAGTCATCATAACATCTAGTTTCATATTTCCCAATCACATTTACATTCCAATCACAATATAATATTAAGATACCTTAAGTATACCTTAAGTATATCAAAATGCCTTTAAGCTTGTCGAGGGTCATACCTTCAACTAACATGCAATTTTTTTCATTTATTATATATACATACATGTAAATAATCATCAAAATACATTGCATAAAATTTATAGACATTGGGATAAAAATATTAATGTAGGCCGAATGTATCACCAAAAGGAAAATTAAATTTTCTTTCTTTTTGCACTTTCTGTCTATTTCAGTAATATGTAAAAACATGATTTGAACCAAGATTTTTCATGTAAACACAACATAAATCATTTTATAATATTAATCTATATGAATCGGCCACATATGGTATTACTTATACATGAAAATTCAATTTTTGGGTTATAGGGTGCAAAACCATAAGTTTTCTTGTTTTTGGTATTTTTTTTGTCATTAAAGAAATATGTAAACAGGTGGCTTAAACCATTATTTTTTATTCAATCATAGCAAATATCAGTTTAGAACATCTTCATACATGATTTGGCAGCCATAGATAATATTTATACAAAAAAACTCCAAGTTTTAGGACTTAGGTGAAAATCATGAGTTTTCGCGCTTTCCATTCATTACAGTAATATTTAAACACATTATTTAAATTATTATTTTTTATTCAAACAAAACAAATATCATATTAGAATCCATCCATACACAAATCGACAGCCACATGTTCAACAAATCATAGAATTTTCTAACTTCTAAGTTCTAGCACAAAAACCTTGAATTCCTTTGTTTTCTGTTTTCGGTCATCCCAAAAATATGCAAAAATATAATTTAATCCAATATTTTTCATCAAAACACATCAAAAATCATTTTGGAAATCATTCATGCAAGAATCGTTCTCCCTTAGTGGTGTTTATGCATAAAAATTTCAATTTTAAGTTACAGGATTCACCTTTGGAGAAATCACGCAGAAAGATTTGTATTTTCAGTAGAGAATTAAATTTCTGTTTCAAAAACTCACCCAAACAGAATTAAATCTGTAAAAATCAGTAAACAAGTAGTTTGAAATATTTTCTCATAATTTATTTCACAGCAATCAGTTAAGGAATTGAAAGAGAAGAAAAACTTACGATTACAGGCAAGAAATTGCAAAAGTGAAAGGAGTTTTCTTAATTTCGGTAGAGAGAATTATTTTAGAAGAATTTTTCTATGAAAATACTAGAATAACAGAGTTTGGCTACTGTCTAAACTGATGGGGGCTGAAATTTGGCTTATATATTAGGGTTTTGGGTGAAATTTCTAAGTTTACCCTTAATGAGCTAGGTTAGGAGTGTGTTAGTGTAGTGGGCTTTTGGGTATTTGGGCTTTTTAATTAATTTAGGACTGATTATAGGTAATTAAAAAAATTTTCTTATTATTTTCTGTAAAATTCCTCCCTAGAACATTTATTTTAAAATTATTTTAAAATACTCATAAAATTATATGTATGCTTAAAATCGTCTTTTTGCATGAAAATTCATTTTATGAAAAATAAATTATTTCATGCGAATGCATTTTATTCAAATCATTTATTTCACAACAATAATTCATATTAGGCATATTAAAATTAATTTAACATGCCCCAAACTCATAAATCAACTCATAAATCATGTCACACATGAATTTCCATAAAACCACATATTTTGTCGCAACAACTCTAAATTCAAGCAATTTGTCATGAAAACTCCTAGGGTAAATGTGGGTTATTACGAGGTAGGTATGGCTAAAAGAGTTCGGGCTAGACTTAGGTGAGTTTGGCTTCAAAGAAGGTTTGGTTTGAGGCTAAATTGGAAATCTCGATCAAGGAGGTCAAGTCCTTGGAGATGATTAGATCAAAAGGTTAGGTTAGGTCTAGTTTTATGGAAGGTTAGTTTGTCCAACTTATCTTCAGAGAAGTTCATATAAAAGTCTTTAGTCAGGTTTGGCAATTGGCTTGGTCAATTATGGCCTTTAAGGAGAATCATTTTAGAAGCTCGGTCTAGTTTGGCTTTAGGAAAGATTGTTTAAAATGACTAGATCATCTTGGAAGGCTAGGTTGGGTTTGGCCTTGGATAGGGTCATTTGGAAACTCAGTATGGTTTAGCTATACAAAAGGTCAAATTAAAGGCTGAGTTAAGTTATGGCCTTTAGACTGTGTTAGAGAGATTAGGCTGGAGTGCTAAACTTTGTAGGAGATTGAACTAGGAGGCTAAGTCTTTCTTAGAGGAAAGGTTAGGCTAGGAAATAAATTTGAAAGGCTCAGTCAGATTTTGCCTTAGAGGAGATCATAGGCTTTATAAATGAAGGCTTTTTGAGGGTGAGATTCATAGTGAAGGCTTTTTAGTTTGGTTTTATGGTCAAGGCTCCTAGTTTGGGCTTTAAAGTAAAGGTTTTTGGTCTTGCACTTTGTGATAAAGGCTTTTGGTCTTAAGCTTCATGATGAAGGCTTTTGGTCTCCT
Source organism: Reutealis trisperma (assembly GCA_947687605.1). Classification (NCBI taxonomy): domain Eukaryota; kingdom Viridiplantae; phylum Streptophyta; class Magnoliopsida; order Malpighiales; family Euphorbiaceae; genus Reutealis; species Reutealis trisperma. The sequence goes on along the minus strand of CANTUT010000528.1, from coordinate 621,786 downwards.
GCTTTATGATGAAAGCTTTTGGTTAAAAGACTTTTGAGTTTTGAGAATAGTTCCTCAGCTTAGGCTTTTCTACAAAATGATTAGCTTTAGCTTAGGTATGATGTTATAGGTTTTGGTCACAAGGATACTGTAAGCTCACAGATAAGTGTTTGCCCTTTGACATGGTTGCATCAGTCTATGAGGATTAAGTAGAGTGGTTTATAGGCCTTAAGAGACTTTAATCTAAAGGATCATGTGTTTTTCCAATGATGCTTAATCTTTCAAGGATAATAAGATGTTTGCCAAAGAGGCATGGGATGGGCTTTGACTGGTTTGAGCCTTTCTTAATTAACTTGAGGATGATAGGCCTTGGGGAATATGCCTCAACTTTGGTTTTGCCAAGGAAGCTAGATTCAAGGATGATGAGCCTTGATAGACTTGAGATTTTTGGTTTTGCCTATGATGAGATTTTGCCAAGGAAAAGGTGGTATATGGCTTGAGCTTGAAATGATGGTGTGATTTGCCAATAAGACTCAAGATGGAATAATACGACTTTATAAAGTTAGAGAATGGTAGGTTGAAACTTTTGAAAAGGATCAGGAAGGTTATATGTTTTTGCTATTTGTAACATGATTTCCAAAAAAGGGCAAGTCAAGCTTTATTGCTATATGAGATTGAAGAAACACTTGGAATGACACCTTATTAGTTTGAATGTAGATGAAATACTAGCTGAAGGAGTGGCTAAAGGACTAATGAGAGAAGACAACTTGGGAACCATGCCCCAAATGAGAGATAGGGATGTAACAGATTGAAGACTATGTATTTGTTCTTTTAACTAAGTGATGAGACAGATTGACAAGAGATGATGATGTTCAAGGAAGATATGCCCCCATTATAGGATAATAGCATAAAAATAACATAACTTTAGAGAATGAGCCTCTAATGAAGAAGGATGACCTTAAAAGACATAAGACAAGATGGATCAAAAGAAGAGAATTTTAAAAATTTGGAGGATGCATTCTTAATAAAGAAAAAGTGCTTAAGCTAAAGGATGATTTAAATAGGTAGGAAGATGACATTAAAGGGGTGATAACTAGGATGATCTCTCTCTCTCTCTCTTTCTCTTTCTCTCTATTTCTCTTTGTCTCTCTCTCTTACCTCTAACTTATGGCCTAAGTCGCCCTTTCGGGTTTTAACTTAGCAAGCTTAAATTAATAAAATTTGTAAGAAAGTATTCCATCATGATTTAAGTTACTACTTATGCAAAGGGGCTCTGACTTTTGAATTTTAGGTTTGATGAAGGCCTCTTTTAAAATTGTTGTCCTTTATTGAAGTGCATCATTTGATTATCCAAAGTGCAATGGGTAATTACATTGAATTGCTTTTTGCTCTTCAACTATTTGATGAGAAGTCCATTACTTGACCTTCTTTGATTAAAAGCCAGTAAAGCAATTGTTGATTTATAAGACTAGGGGGTCCTTAAATTCTAATTACTGGATTTAATTGACTGTTTGTTCATATCTTTTTTCCTTTTTTTTTCTTCTTTTTCTCTCTCTTTTTTTTCTTCTTTTTTTTTTTTACTTTTTTACTTTTTCTCTCTCTTTTTTTAAGCTCATCAATGTCAAACTAAATCAAGGAAGATAAGAAAATTAATACATGAAAAATGAAAAGAAAATATAGATGTATTATTATAAAGAAAATTTTAATACAAGATAACGAAAAGGGATTGATATGATCAACAAAATTTATGAAAAATAAAAATAGAAAGATAGACTCAGACTAGGATTTAGACTCAGACTTTGAGATTTGGACTTAGACTCAGACTTAGATTTGGAATCCAACCTCAGATAGGTCAGATTAGCTGGGCTTAAACTCCTCCATGTTATGCCATTCAGGGCAGAGTTAAGGTCTTGGGTTTTACTTTAGGGGGATGATGTCACCATTATCAATCAGATCTTAGATTCTATGTTTAAAACTTTGCATGCATTGGTTTTATGCCCTCCTCCTTAATGATATTCACAGTACTCATTAGAATGGTAGGCTTTTTATAAGGGACAAGGAGGAACCATTGGTTCTAAGGGTTTCACCATTTTTGCTTCCAAAGACTTCTTGTAAACCACTGCTAATAACACCTCCAAATCTGTGAAAGCCCTTCATTGTAATCTCAAAGGATGCTTGCTAGTTACAGTAGCTACCTTTATACTCTCCCACTCGGCATCAATAAGGGGAGTGTAAGTGTCCATAACCTTCCATTCAGTAGAGGCAAAAGGAGTGTAGATATCACTCTTCTTGCACCTTTTTTCCATTATAGGGGTTTGCTCTAGTGCATCAATATTTAGCTTCAAAGGCCTTTTGATAGTGAAAAAGGTTTCCTTGCCTTGAAAAGGATACAAAGAAGAGGCAAGGTTAGTATTTAAGACTAATAGCATAGCTGAGGCTAGAATGGCATTAGTGTTTGAGATTAATGATGTGAAATTATGAGTCATATCAATGGTAGGTTCAAAATTAATGGGCTTAGCTTGCTTCAATATTCCTCTTACTTTATCGATGATGAGTTGGCATTAGAGACTCAAGGCATTAATGAAAACAGTAGTAAGATGGACTAGGGTATTATTAAAACTAGACTATTGACTAGTTAAAGTCTGGTTGAAATTGGCTTATTGAGCATCTAGGGCAGAGATGAGAATGGCTTGAAGGTTCTCTTCTTACCTCTTAAATAGGTTGGTTAGGGCTTCCATATCAATCAGGTTATCCATTAATACCTTGAAAATCAAATCAAAGAATAAGGTAAGTGCTCGGGAAAGAGGCAAGAATATGGGCATGCAAACTTTAAGGGAAAAAGATTCCCTTTGATGTCATGAGCTAACTATGTTTGGGCTTTTGAAGATTTCCTAAGATTGAGTAGGTCAAGGTCTCAGGCTTAAGGTATCGTATTGGGCCAAAGGTATTGGGCTTAGGGTAGTGTCTTAAGTTTTGATGATTTGGGTATAGGATATAGGTATTTGTCAATCTGGGGATAATGGATTGGTTTTGAAGGTAATGGGCTAAGGATATTGAGCTTATGGGTAACGAGTTTGATTTTGAATAAGGGGTAGTGTGAACTCTTAATTTTGCACCCTCCAGTATGCATTTGAATTTTAGAAGCATTTAAGCTCAGTAAACAAACCTCCAGAAGCTAAAAACTTTTAGAATGGGAAAATCGAGAAAACCAAAACATGTCTTTTTGACATTTGAACCCTTTCAAATCATCCAAGACTGAGTAACGAATACAATGCAACTGGAATCGCAAAAAAAAGATGAAAAACAAGTAAGAATTGGCAAAAAAGGGAGGAATAGGCGAAACAAAGTTGGCTGCCGCACAAGGCTGTATGATTACCATATAGCCTTCTACAACACCGCACAAACCTATACAACAGTCATAGAGGCTTTTGTGGCACTACTGTAAAGGCTACTGTATAGCCCTCTACTGCATTGCAGAGCCCTGTGCAATAATCTATGCATTTTTCACATTTTTTGTAATCCCATATTGAAAGTTGATGCCTTCTATGCTTTAATCTTCTCCCCATTTATAGAGGATCTCTCCACACTTTAAATCACCAACTTCCAGAGCTTGAAAAGCATTAACTTCAAGCAAACCGCTTTACATTTGCTCCTTGCTTCGTAAAGCAAGTTAGAAGGTTTCCCCATGATTCCTACTCAACTAGTTAAAGGCTTTTTATCCTCCTATTTGAGGCAAATTTGTTGTCCAAGGCTCATGTTGGGAGGTCTCCTTGATTCCTACCCAACTAATTAAAGGCTTTTCGCCCGCCTGTTTAAGGCAAGTCTATTACCCAAGGCTCATGTTCACTGTCCGAGGCTCGTGTCCACCATCCAAAGCAAGCCACTACCCACCATTCAAGGCAAGTTGTCACACCATTTGAGGCTAGCTGCCACTCACCATCTGAGGTAAGCAATAGCTCGCCATCCAAAGCAAGCCGCTGCACCGTCCAAGACTAGTTATCACTCGCTATCTGAGGTAACTTTCTCTTTTTTTTCTTTATTTTATCTATTATTTCCCTCCTTAGGATTGTGTTCTAAGGCTCCTTGCATAATTCTTGATTGCTAAGGTACTTAATTAGAATCTGACTTAATTAACTCTACTTAATAATCAATTGGTTCAATCAATCAACTAAACTCTCTTTAAATCAATCAATCAAAACATGATAAAATGGATAGGCTAAACTAAGCCCTTCGCAAGAAGGGAGAAATGCATGGGTTTTGTTTCTCATTCAAAGGGATATGCAGGCATGCTTGGTTCAAGCATCGAATCTAATTAAAACTAACCAACTCTCTCCCCTGTCACCTTCTTTACTTGATTTTATTTTATTTTCCTTTTACTTTGTTATTAGGCTTAGTTTGGGAAATGTGTGACTTCCTTAGAACCCATAAAGGCTAGATGAGGTATCCCTAAATTTGATATTTTCATTGTAATGTTAACTTTCTTTTGAATTTTACTTATATATTTATTTCATCGTTGAATGGTGAGTTGAATGATCATGCATATTATAAATTGTTCATCTTAGACTGTTCATGAAATATATTTTAAGTCACTCTTATATTAATTGGCCAAACTTATTTTGTTAAAATAAACTGAAAACCTAGTCCCCGGATCCTTTTTGGTTTCGAGACTAGTGATCTTTTTCCTTTAGGTAATAATTAGAGTCAAATGGGTTTTTTCTTATATTTTCTCAAACAAAAATAAATTAAGGTCATGACTCTAAGAAATAATTTTCAAATATAAGCCCAAGGGCTTCCCCATGAGTTATTTGCCAAATGAGAATTTTGATTTCCTTTAGCAGATCGGACCAGTGCTCAGGTAAGGCCTCACAATTGGAGACTCCACTGGGGAGAATTCTTTTAAAAGAAATAAGTAGACTACTAATTGGTTTAAAAAGAGTTTGGCCTTTTAATATGATTGTAACTTTGCATGCATCACTTGCATAGACTCTTTGCCATTCAACCTTGTTTTAGGAAAATAATGGATAATGAGTAACATCGAGTGGGTAACCCTCCTTAGGTCTATTCACTAATAGTGAAATCATCCACCCCACAATGAATCCTTTGATCCTTTCAAAGGTGTAATGAGCATGCAAGTACTGCTAAACCTACACAAAGCTCCTTGACTCATATATGGTAAGGTTTATCACTGCTCTAGTGTGACAAGTATCCAAACCGAGCCACCCTTCCCCTTTCATGTAATGAACCTAAATCCTGACCTTAGGTTGTATATACCATAATTAAAATCTTGCATCTTTGCATTCTTATGAAATATTTTCCCCATGCATATCATGCATTCATATTGTATAATAGAACATGCATTCATCTCAAGTCTAGGTTGAACCTTGAACCAAAGAAGGGTCAAACATTCTTACCTCCATTCAAACACCTCCCCCATAAACACTTTCACCTATACCCCATCTATCCAATAAACCTTAGACTATCACCTTAAATCTTTGACCTAAACACCATTATCCCTTTGCTCTAGCCCTTAACCTAAAACCCTAAACACTCTCACCTCCATCCAAACACCTTCACTCCTTAACCGTAAACACACTCACATTTACCCCATTCACCTTCACCCCTATAAACCTTAAAACCATCACCATAACCTTTAACCTTAAACACCTCACCCTAACCTTTATCCTAAACACCATCACCTTAACCACATACCTCAAACACCTTACCTTAGTCTTGCCTTAAACACCAAACACTCAGAACCTCACATCTTAAATGTAAACCTAAATCACCTTTAACCTTTAGACCTTAAGCCATAAACCCACAACCCTAAAACCCATATCCAACCCTAAAAACCCTGCTACCTGACTATAAGCCTAACCCATAGCCCTTATCTTTATCCTAAAAAAAAATAGACACCTTAGGTTCTCTGTACCAAAACCATTATCTTAATCCTACCCCTAGTTCAAAATCAAACCCACTATCCTTAAGACCAACACCTATGGCCCAATACCTTTAAGACCAGCCTGTTATCCTTAAGCCCAGTAACTTGGCCCAACATGCTACTTTAAATTCAATGCCTTTGATCTTACCCTAAACCCAAAACATTTTCCCCATCTCACCTCAAGCCCAAAAAATGGTTGGCCCATGACACAATAGGAAAGCCTTTTCTCTTAGGATCTATATGTCTATACATTTATCACCTTTTCTATTCCATATTCATCACTTACCTTATTGCTTTGATTTGAAGGTACCAATGGCCAATCCGCTTGACATGGCTTCCCTAACCACACTTATGACCAGACTCCTTAAGAAGCAAGAAAAGCATTTCCAAGCTATCATTGCTGCTCAACAAGTCTAATTTGAGGAAGGCAATTCATCATTAAGGAAGTTCAGGCTATGATTAATTAAGCCAGCCTTAACCATCCTAACTCAAACCTTATCTTGAACTAACTAATCCTGACACAAATTCTAGCCAAACCAACTCATATCTAAACCATGGTAGGGAAGTTTTCTCTCGTCCAGACACTAGATTGCTCATGGAGAAACTTAAAGCCATGGAAAGAACCATCAAATCCCTAAAGCACTATAATGATCTAATTGATGTGGACAGTTTAACCTTATTCCTTGATGCCAAGCTTCCTCCTAAATTCAAAATGCCTAAACTGGAAAGATTTGATGGAACCACTTGCCCTAAGACTCATCTAAAGATATATTTAGGGGCAATGAAACATTTGGGAGTTAGCAATGAGCAAGGAGAAGCGATGAGCTCCTTGCTCAACTGTTTTAACAATCACTAATCGGTGCTACCAGGAGATGGTTCCTTTCACTAGACAAGAGCCAGAAAAGGACGTGGGATGATATTTGTCGTGCCTTTGTCAAGCAGTATCATTACCTTGGAAACTACCAAGCAGCTTCCAAAGGAGTCCTTCTCCATATTCCTTACAAGGTGGAGGGCTAAAGATGTTCAAATGGTAACCAAACCAACAAAATAAGAACAAGTGGACATCCTTGTCAAAAACCTACTTCCGACCTACTGAGTCCACCTAGTAACCCAATACCTACCCACTTTTAAAGTTTTGGTTGCAACTGCATCAAAGGTTGAAGATTGCATCCAAAGTGCATCATTTCAACCTAAATTCCCCACCACTAACCCAAACAGTGATGAAGAACCCAAGCCCAATTCAACCCCACTTTACCTCAACTCCAAGTGGCATGACATGGAAGAGTTCAAGTTCAACTAATCTGACCTGTCTAAGATTCAATTCCAGATCTGAGTTTGAGTCTAAGTCCAAATCTCAAAGTCTTTGTCTAAATTAGAGTCTGGGTTTGTCACTTTATTTTCTTTTTCGTATATTTTTTGCCAATCATGTTAGTTCCTTTTTGTTATCTTGTAATAAAATTTTTCATTATAATAGAAATCCATTTTTTTTTAATTATTAATTTTTCTTGTTTTAAATATGGATGAGCTTTGAAAAAAAAAAGAGAAAAAGAAAGAAAGAAAGAAAAAGAGAGAGGAAAAGAAAGAATGAAAAAAAAAAAGAGAAAGAGAAAAAGAGAAATGAACAGTCAATTAAATCCACCATAACTAGCACATATTGGAATTAAGATGCCATCAACAATTACTTTGCCAACTCCTAACTAAAGAAGGTCAAGAGATAGACCTTTCATAAAATAGTTAAAGCACAAAATCAAGCAATACACCTCAATAAGGGGCAATAAGTTTGTCAAATCCAAAATTCAAAAGTCAAAGCCCCTCAAAGTGAAGCAGCAAATCATGGTGAAATGTCTTCTCCCAAATTTCTTTAATCCAAGCTCACTAAGTTGAAAACCTGAAAGGTTGACTTAGGCAAAATTTAGAACTAAAAAAAAAGGGAAAAAAAAGAAAGAGAGAGAGAAAGCTCATCCCAGTCATCTTCTTTCATGTCCAAAGTTGTATTCAAAATTATCTTTCCTCATTAAAGGCTCATTCTCTAAAGTGATATTATCTTCATGCCCTTATCTCTTAGTGGGGGCATATCATTATAGGTCACCATCATCACTTGTCAACCCGTCCCGTTGCTTAGTTCAAATAGCTAATGCATAATCTCTCATATCTCTTGCATGTCCATCACATCCATATCTCTTATTGGGATCATGATTCCTAAGTTATCTTTTCTCATTAGTCCTTTAATCATTCCTTAGGGCACTTCCTTTCAGCCACTATGTCATCTATGTTTAAGTAATAGAGTGTCATTCCAAAAGTCTCTTCAATCTCAAAATGGCAAGATTAGCTTAACTTGTTCTATTTCATTAATCATGCTACAAATAGCAAAATCATATAACCTCTCTAATCCTTTTCGAAATTTCCAATCCACCTTTGAACCATTCCTAAATTTCATAATGTACCATCCCAAGCCTTATTGCCAAAATCATACCATCCTTTCAAACTTAAGCCTCATACCATCCTTACAAGCTTAAGCCTCATATCATCCTTTCCTTGGCAAAGTATCATCATCTTCTAAGGGCCAAGCCTATATGCAAAACCAAAAATTTTAAAAGCTAGTTTTCTTTGGCAAAACCAAAATCAAGTCATGTCTCCCAAAGCTTAAGAAGGGCCCAAACCACTCAAAAATCAAGTCATTCCATGACTCTTTGGCAAAATCTCATTATCCTTGAAAAGACGAAGCCTCCTTAGCAAATTACATCACCCATAAATTCCAACCGAGTCAAGACCTGCCAACCATTCAATGGGCATTGAAAATTTGATGCAACCATGATAAAGAGCAAACTCCTATCCATGAGCCTATTGAATCTTTACAAAACCTTTACCACTATACTTGAGCTAAAGCCAACCATTCAAAACACCCTTGTAGAAAAGCCCAAGCTAACAAACTATCCTCAAAGCCAGAAAACTTTTTAACCAAAAACCTTCAAGCCTTTCCATAAAGCCTTCACTATGAAGCCCACTCCTAAAAAGCTTTCACCATGAAGCTTACTCCTAAAATCCTTCATTATGAAGCCCAAACTAAGAAGCCTTCACTATGAAGCCTAAATAAAAAGCCTTCACCATAGAACCTAAACCAAAAAGCCTTCACTATGAAGCTTACTCTCAAAAAGCTTTCATCTCCTCCAACAAAAAAAAAAATCTAACCGAGCCTTCCTGAGCTGGTTTCCTAGCCTAACCTTTCCTCTAAGGTAAACTTATCCTCCCAATTTAAGTGTCTAAGCCTGATCCTAAGGAAAAATCTATCTGAGCCTTCCAAATGAACTCCCTGAAGGCCATAACCTAATTGAGCCTTAGTCAGAACTTGACCGAGCCTTCTAAATGAACTGTCCAAAGGTCATAACCTGACCAAGCCGAAGTGTTACACCTAACTAAGCCTTCCACATGAACTTCTTTGAGGATAAGCCTAACAAACCAATCTTTCCCAAACCTTCCCACCTAATCATCTCTAAAGACCTCTCCCTACTGATCATACTCTCTAATTCAGCCTCAAACCAAATCTTCTTCAAAGTTAAACTTATCTAATTCTTTTGAATTGAAGAGCTTAATCTTTTCTAAGACCATACCTTGCTTGACCTTCTAGAATGACTTCTTTCTAGGCCGAATTGATAGCCATTGACCAACTAGCCTCATACCTGATATGCCAATTCTCACCTCTGACCTAGCCATTAACCAAAAACCAAATGACCAAACCACTTTCCTTTATCATTCAAAAGTGGGGGCACCTTCCTTCCAAATATTCACCTTTCTGAAATGGGGACATCTTTCTGCCAAAGATCAATACTTTTATATCAAGCTGACCCTTCACAGGTTCAAAGTATTCGATCATTGCATAGTTATCTAGCATTTTGCATTACACAGGCTCATGAATCAAGACGGATCATCAAACTCTTGAAGTAAGATAGATCATCAACTCGATCAATTTGAATTAATCTTTTCTCAAAAAATCAATCTCAATCTCAAGATCACTATTTTTGCTATTCCTACCAAACAGAATGGTCATCTTTTTTATCTTACTAGATAGGTTCATCACCTTTCATTCCAACCAAAAAGGGCCATTAATTTTACTGTTCCTACTAGACAAGACAGTTATCTTTACCATTCCTACCAGACAAAAAAGTCATCTTTTTTATCTTACTAGACATGATCATCACTTTTCATTCCTATCAAAAAAGACCATTACTTCTACTATTTCTACTAAATAGGACAGTTATCTTTATCATTCCGACTAGACAGAAAGGTCATCTTTTTTATCCTACCAGATAGAATCATCACTTTTCATTCCTACCAGAAAGGACCATTACTTCTACTATTCCTACTAGATAGGACAGCTATCTTTAATATTTCTACCACATAGGATGGTCATCTTTTTTTATCCTATTAGACAAGATCCTCACTTTTCATTCCTACTAGAAGGGATCATTACTTTTGTTGTTCTTATCATATATGACAGTTATCTTTACTATTCCTACCAGTCATGAAGGTCATCTTTTTTTATTCTACTAGACAGGATCCTCACTTTTCATTCCTACCATAAAAGACCATTACTTTTAGTGTTCCTATCATACAAGACAATTATCTTTACCATTCCTACAAGTCAAGAAGGTCATCTTTTTTATCCTACTAGATAGGATCATCACTTTTCATTCATACTAGAAAGAACTATTACTTTTATTGTTCTTACCATACAAGATAGTTATCTTTACCATTCATATTAGATAGCATGATCATCTTTTTAGATCCTACCATATAGGATCACCACTTTGTCAACTCCTACCAAATAGGGTTGCCTTCTTTCCTACCAGATAAGATCATCATTCCTACTAGACATAATCACCATTTTATTAATTCATACCAGACAAGATCACCTTTTTGCTAATTCCTACTAGACAGGATCACCATTTTGTCGATTCTTATCAGATAAGGTTGCTTTCATTTCTAGCAAATAGGATCACCACTTTATCTATTCTTACTAGACAGGATCACTTTTCCTTATAGGATCATCATTCTTACTATATAGGATCACCATTCTATCGATTATTACCATACCAAGTCACCTTCTTTCTTAGATTATCATTCCTACCAGAAAGGAACATTGCTTTTAGCTCCTACCAAAAATGACAACAATCAAATGCTACTAGCTGATAGATCTTCCAAATATACCGGGAGCATCTTCCTTAAAATTCAACCACACTTTTCACTCAAATGTCTAAAATCTTACCTAGACATTAATCTCTCATCCTCAGGTTCTCTTTCATCAAAATTGCCTTTCAAATGAAGATAATTTTGATGAGGGGACAGCCATGAACTCTTAATTTTGCACCCTCCAATATGCATTTAAACCTTAAAAGCATTTAAGCTTGGTAAACAAACCTCCAGAAGCCGAAAACTCTCAAAACGGGAAAATAAAAAAAATTCAAAATATATCTTTTTGATATTTGAACCTTTCAAATCATCCAAGATTGAGTAATGAATACAAAACAATTGGAATTATGAAAAACGTACAAGAAACGAGCAAGAACTGGTGAAACAAGCTAAAATGGGCCCATTGCCCCAGAGCCCTGCGGCACTGTCATAGAGCCCTTTGTGGAACCACAAAGAGCTGCGGCACTACCACAGAGACCTCTGCGGCACCACAGAGCCCTTTATAGCAACTCCAGTGAATTCTCCTATTTTGGCAATCCCACATCGAAACTTTAGTGTTTTCCTCTTCCAATCCTCCCCCTATATATGAAAGACCTCTTCACACTTTAAAGAATGAAATTTGGGAGTGTGAAAGCATTTGCATTAAGCAAACCATGCTAGTTCTAAAGTTTTTCTTTTCTTTCGCTTTGCATTTGCTCCTTGCTTTGCAAAACAAGTTGGGAGGTTTCTCCTTGATTCCTACCTAACAAGTCAAAGGCTTTCCGCTTGCTTGTTCAAGGCAAATCTATTGCCCAAGGCTCGTGTCCGCCATCCAAGGCTAATCGTTACCCACTATTCAAGGCAAGCCACTACGTGTGAACCCTCAAATTTGTACCTCCTGAACCGACTGCAGCTTGACACCTACTAGGAATAGGATGCTACGTATATTGCGGTCCAGCTAGCCGATCAGCGAGCAGGGGTCAAGGGGGCAGCGCCCCATTGGAAAAAAAAATTTCCTGAATCTTTCCTTCTCCAGTCGACCATCTTTCAGTTACGAACCCACAGGATCAAACCGAGCTCGAATCGAAACTGAAACGAGCCCAAAATGGATAGAAATAAGTCGAACCGCATGAGTGGCGTGCTGTTGTCTGGGAGGTACGCTTGTTGTGCTGCCCAAAAGGAGGCACGCATTTGGTGCTGCCGGTAGGGCGGCACTCCTGCCGTGCCGCTGTGGGCGGCACCGAATTAATGCCGGAAGACAGGCAGCATGTTGTCCATGCCGCCCGGACGGCCGGTGTGTCTGCCATGCCGCCCATGCCACCGGTGCCATGCTGACGCCGCCGTCCGTACCACCGAAACCCCCTCTGGTAGCTCTATAAATAGAGCCTTCACCAACCTCATTCGGCATGACTTCCAACGCATTCCAATACATTTCAAGCTCATTTGACACCTTCCAATACACTTCAATGCTTTCCAAACACACTTGTTGCTTCTAGATCCAAATTCCAAGTTTTCTTTAAATTCAAGGTGGAGTTGAGATCCGAAGCAAAACTAGTTCCATTCATTCGAAAGCCAAGAAAAGCAAAGGTATAATTCTTCTTTATTTTCAAAATTCTAAATTCAGATCTAGAATTATATTAAGGTCTAAAACTGAAAAGATCTAAAATTTATTAATTTAAGAATCAGAATTTAGTTAATAAATCAACACCTTTTTTATAACCCTTCCTTCGCAAAAAGGAAGAACTGCGTGGGGTTTGATTCCTATTCGATAGGATACGCAGGCTGCCATTCTAAAGGGCATCAACTCTAAAATCTTTTTATCAATATTGTTTTCCTTTTTACTTTGATTTATTTGTATTAGTCTTTTGTTTATGATTTTATTTTTAGTTTATTTGAGAGAATGTGTGCTTTTCCTAGTACCCATAAGGGCTAGAGGAAAGATCCCCTTTATTTCATTTGTTTTGATATTGTAATAATTAAGTAGGAATTATCTTGCCTATTTATTTATTATTGTCATTATATATATATATATATATATATATATATATATATATATATATATATATATATATATATATATATATATATATATATATATATATATATATATATATATATATATGTTTCATTCATCATTATATTCCTGTTCATGCATACACAAAAATTTATTTTTAAGAGTTATTTTGCATTTCTAGCCAAACTAAAAAAAATTATATTTTTTTAATTGTGTAATTACCAAAACCTGATCCTTGAGCCCTCCTTGGTCACTCGCAGATTGGTGCACTTTTCCATTAGGATAAATCAAATGATTTTTGGAGTCAATTGTGTTAGGTTTTCTTTAATTTTTCCAATTAAAATAAATAAATTAAAGTGGCGACTCACTTTTCAACTTTCAAATCACAAAAATCAATTTTCTTAACTCACAATGAGTTACAATCGTGGAGTTTCTCCCGAAGAGCATTTCGATTCCTCGGCGGATCAGACCGAGCTCGGGCAAGGCCTCACATTACGTTGTCTGAGGCTAGCCGCCACCCACCTTCATAGGCAAACCGCCACCCCATCCATGGCAGTCGTCGCCTATCATCCAAAGTAAGTTCCTTTCCCTTTTCTTTTTCTTTTTCCTTATTTCATTCATTGTTTCCCTCCTTAGAATTTGTGTTCTAAGGCTCCTTGCCTAATTTTTAATTTGCTAAGGTAATTAATTAGAATCTAACTTAATCAACTCCATATAGTAATCAATTAGTTAAATCAATCAACTCAACCCTCTTTTAATCAATCAATCAAAACATGATAAAATGGCAAGGCTAAACTAACACCTTCGCAAGAAGGGAGAACTGCGTGGGTTCTGATTCCCATTCAAAGGGCTATGCAAGCATGCTTGGTTCAAGCATCAAATCCAAGTAAAACTAACCAACTCTCCCCCCTCTATCACCTTCTTCACTTGCTTTTATTTTGTTTTCTTTTACTTTGTTATTAGGTTTAATTTGGGGAATGTGTGACTTTCCATAACCTATAAGAGCTAAAGGAGGTATCTCCTAAGTTTGGGATTCCATTGTAATATTAACTCTCTTTTATTTTGAGCTCTAATTATGTATAAATTTTATAGATTGAATAATTATGCATATTATAAATTATTTATGCATCTTAGATTGTTCATAAAATATATTTTAAGTCACTCTTATATTAACTGGCCAAACTTATTTTGTTAAAGTAAACCGAAAACCTAGTTCCCGGATCCTTTTTGGTTTCGAAGCTAATATTTTTTTCCTTTGGATAATAATTAGAGTCAAATGGGTTTTTTCTTATATTTTTCCAAATAAAAATAAATTAAGGTGCTGACTTTAAAAAATAATTTTCAAATCTATCAAAGATAAGCCTCAAGGCTTTCCTATGAGTTCTTTCTCAAATGAGCATTTTGATTTCCTTAAACGGATCGGATTGGTGCTCGGATGAGACCTCACAAATCTCTTCCTTGATCTTCACTCTAAGTAGAGTCCACTAATGGTATATTCTATCCTATAATTGGTAATTCTTTAAAGGAATGATATTTTTCTTCTAACTAGCTTATTGCTTCAATTATTCCTAGAAACTCAAAGGTTTTAGGATTATCTGGACAAATTAGGAAGATAGATTATATTCTAAGTTCTTCTTCTCTATCTCTCACTTTTCCACTGTTACGCGATTTCTGCAAATGTAGAAGTCGTGCCAAGTAATAGTGTGTGAATAGAGTGTCGAATCCAAAGGGAAGGGTTGACAAGTACCAAAATTAAGATTACTCTATTAGTTAGAAAATCAACTATGAGAATTCATATTTTAAGCTAAAGTGAAATTTAAGTAAATAAATGATGATAAATATGAAATAAGATTAAAGGTCTAGGATTTAGAATTCATCAATTGATCACATATGACTTCTTTATAATCTCTAGATGGATTATTTTTGCTGAAATTAATGATTAGATTTCCTTAAATTATATGATGTTCTCTCTCAAAATACAACATGTGTATTCATATTAATCTTACGTCTACTCTCGTGATCATAAGCAATTAACAAAAACCCATTAAGTTTTATGGAAATCCTTTTAAAAATCACAAAGGAGTATTTTTTATCTCTAAGCAATACATTCCCTAGGTCAATTATCCTAATGAACTAATATTGTATTTCCACTCTCGCTACTTCGCACAATATCTTAAATCATGCAATTAATAGCCAGTTAATTACAAGCATTAAGTTCTAAGATAAAAGATTAATTCCAACAATCAAACCCAATCAATTAAATATAAATAATCATATGCAAATCAAAATATTACATCCAAATCCTAGAAAGATAAATGTAGCTATTCATAATTAAAAGAGAAGAAACAATTAAATTAACAATAAACATAATAATAACTTATAATTAAATTCAAGAATAGAGTTTAGAAGGAACTTGTTTTGGGATACAATTTTTGATGAACTCAAGCTCCAAAAACTCCTCCTCTTGATCAAAATAACAATAAAAGAAATTTACTATAAGAAAATATACGTAACTTCTCTCTACATCTACTTTTTATTCTAGTTTGAGTTGTGATTTTAGAGAAGGGAGGTAATGCCTATTTATGGGCAAATTCCATCTTCATTTTCAACCATATTGTATCATTGATTACATTATTATTTTTATGATATCATCTCTTGCATCATTAATTTCATGACATCATTGCCTGCATCATTTATAAAATGATATCATCACCTGAGTCATGACATTACTGCATCATTGTGACATCATTTTGATCTGCAAAAATAAAACAAAAATACTAAAAATATATTATAATTTATTTATAAATTGTAGAACTATTTATTTCTAAAAATAAGTAATAATATTATTGCATTCTCGAGAATTGAGTTAAAATTTAAGTTTAAACAAATAAAATAACTCTAAAAATGTAGAGTTATCACACCCCCAAACTTAAGTTTTTGTTTGTCCTCAAGTAAAAGAAAATTCAAAACCTAAACTAGTCTACTTTCGTAGGAAATTACGATTGCATTTAGCGTATGCAACAAGCCTTTAAACCCCTAGGTGTCCCATAGAGGACGAGTTATAGTCTCGTGAAGGTTTCCAATGGTGATACCTACAAACACTTTTAAAACTCTAAACTTTCAAATATTTATTTCAAAAACGAAATTTAATCCTCTCATGCTTAGTTTGAATAATTTTTCAAAGGTCTCAAGAAATTAATATTTACAAACAACATATCAATAGTATTGCAAGTCAAGCTTCTATCTCAGGTTCAAAATAATCCTCATCTTAATCATGCCTTGAATAACCATGCATTAAATCAACCGCAAAGAAATTATTGCACTTCTTATAGGCATATACACACTGATATCTTTAAATGCCTCTATCAAAAGATATAAAATAGATATACAAATCTCATAAGCATGTTAATGCAAACAATCTCCACTAATGGAATTCACAAATCAAGAGAGATCAATAGGTCTTGACTAGACTTGTAATAGGGCTAACACAAGATCTTTTGACTAAACAAAGAAAAGGCTAAATGAACAAAGTAAGATAATTATGCTAAGTTTACAAAAGAAAATCAATAGCTCGAATAAAGGGATTATGTTAATGAATGATCCCTTCCATCTTAAGCATTATTCTTCTTCAATGTTTTCTTCTTTTAAGCCCCCTTCTTCTTTTTTTTCTCTCTCTCTCTCTCTCTTTTTTCACCAACAATATTATTTTAAGGATAAGCAAAAATTACTAACTTTTATTTTATTCAATTTTCTTGCTTTTCCCCAAACTTATTTTAAGTAGAAGGTGGTCTTTTAAAATGAATAATACTCTCAGTTATTAGAGATCCCCAAACTTCAATAATTCCCTTTTTTTTCATTAGAATGTGTACTTGATAAAATTATCTCACAAATAGGGTGAAGGATAATAATTAAGGTTAACTAACAAAGAAACAAAAGCTAAAATTAACAAGGCACAGAGGGACAAACTAGGAAAAAAATTAAAATAAGGGTGGATATAAGTAACTGGCTAAACAAACAATGCATCTTTCAAAATAAATTCAAAATTTCGCCTCAAAAGTTTGCAAAAACATGTTCTAAGATAGATGAGGCAAATGAAGATAAAAAAAAATTTGTAGAAGCCCTCTCTAAGTAAGCATATACAAATTCAATGTAATCAATATAATGCAAAGCAAACCAAAACATAATCTTAATAAAAGTTAATTTCTTACCCCAAAATAATTACTTAACCTGAAATACTTTAATAAATTGTCCACAAATACCAATTACAATCAATCATTGGCCTTTTCATCAAATTATTTAACATAAGTATATTTTATTAATAAAAAAAATTAAATTTATTCATCAAAACATAAAAGAAATGACTGAAAATAAAAAACGAACTAAACCTCCCCCAAACTTGCAATGACATTATCCTCAATGGCAAAGAAACAAACTAAAAAAAAAAAAATACTCCCTCTTGTAGAAACGTGAATTCCAAATTGTAAGCAGAACATGCATTCCACTTTCTTGTTTCCTATAAAATATCATGAAACAATACTAAAAGTAAGCATGAGAAACTAATCATACAAAAGAAAACATCAATTTTTTTTGTATTTTTTTTATTTTTTAATTTTTTTAATTTTTTTTAATTTTTTATTGTGGAAATTAGAAAAAGAAAAAAAATACAAATGCGTATCAAGAGCACAAAAAGTACTCTTTACTCAGCCATCTTGTAGTTAGTTAGTTAATTAGTTTTTTTTTAAAAGGAAAATCACAGAAATTTAAGATGCGTATCAAGAGTGTAAAAGTAACTCTTTACTCAGCCATCTTATATTTAGTGAATCGAACTTAAAACTTCGCTTGATCAGGTGCAACAGAAAACACACACACAAAAAAAATGCGATAAAAAAACTACAAGAGTTAGGGAAGTTACAATCGGAGATTTAGATCTAATCCTCACTTCTTACTGCTACTAGCCCTGAGGTGCCAAACTACTTGCACCATCAATGGATTAAATTCAGATTTAAAGTTTTACAGTTGATCAATCAATTGATCAATAGTTGAAGCATAGACTAGGATGCGTTGACTCGCTGGTGTCATAAAACCCTATTCCAACATGATCAAGAAAAGAAAACAAACCATTATAAAAACCATCAACATTAAGTAATCCCAATGGCTTCTAAAGAATAGTTAATTGGGTCCAAGATGCAATAGTGAAGATATCTTGAAATGTTTCTAAACCACTAGGTAATGCGATAAAAGTATCAGCATTAAGATTCATGTATGCCATTCGTTCGTACATGCTCATGACTTGTAACTCATTACCTATAGTTCTACCAGTGATATGTTTATTTCAAGCCAAAACCTTTATAACTATTCCTAGGACTTTGCTACCTCTAATATATGCACAACTTGCGATGCAACCCCTTAACCCTAAACTACCTCCCTCAAACACCAAATCAATTTTCCATTCAGCTAAAATCCTACCAAGTTCATTAGTTACTATCAAGTACTCTCTTTTCTTGCTAGAGTTTGGACTACAAAAGACACAAATAGTTTTGAATTTATGTGTTGAGGGTTCTATCATTTTCTCTCACAGATCTCTTCAAAGGATTGTGTGCATATTGACAATAATGAATGTGTATATAAAGAAACTAAAAAAGTAAAAGAACAGTTCAATGAGGTAAAATAATTGTTGACAAAAAAAATAAAAAAATAATAAAAAGCAAAAATAATCAATGTTGTGCATACAAATGTCAAAAGAAATATTTGAAAAACTAAAAAGAAACAGACATTAAAAGACAAAAAGGCTAACGAAAGTAGAAAAATCTGCGACGTGTGTTAAAGAAAATATTGAAAAACTAAAAGTAGATATTGAAAGACTAAAAAGCTGACGAAAGTAGAAAAATCAAAAAGAAAATCTAGATGCTAAAAATTCAAAAAAATACTGCAAGATGTAGAAAATTAATACATCAAAAAATAAAAAATAAAAAGTTAGTGATACACCTTATTATGAACAGTAGTTGTGATTTTGGCTCACATCTTCCTCTGGTTTTACGTCCAGTAATGGCTTAAACGCCTTCTATGAGTTGAGGATAGGCTTCCCATCCAGTTTTTTGATTAACTGGCAAATAAGGTCTTTTAACGTTAGATTTCCTAGACTGTAACACTGCTTCCCTTTTTTGAATAGTTCCCATAAATCTAAAAGAGTATGTTGAACTTATACACAAGGATGCGCCTCAAGAGCCTATAGGATATTATCCAAAGATTCCTTGCTTAGTCCATCCTTTATGAATTTAATTTTGTCTTCTCAATTTATAGATGCAAATCCAATATTTCTACAACGTGTGTTGCAATTCCATCTTGTACACTTGTAGCAGACTCCCATTCTCTTAGCTCTGCTCTTCTTTGAGTAAGAACTTCTCCCCGTACCTAACAAATATTTAATAAATGAGTCATCAAGCTCTCCAGCCAATCATACTTTGGCTTCTATGATCCAGCAAATATCCTCAGGAAGATTGAAACGCCTAAATGCCTTCATTCTTTCCAGTCTGCGTTCATCAATTTTCCTGAGTACATCTTGGGGAAGAGCTGGAATCCTGGTTTTTAGTGCTGCAAGAGATACTGCCATATCTAATTAACTTAGTTAAGAAAATGAAAGAGAAAATTTACAACGAATCAACTAAACAGAAATAAAAGAAACCTAATAAAGAGAAAACTTGGGTTTCCTCCTAATAAGCTATTTAATAACACCACTAAAGCAAAATTAAAATAGAACAAAATAAACAAAAGAACAAAAGAAATTAAAAAGAAGTAAAAAAGTTAGAAATTTGGGTTGCCACCCAAAAGCGCTTAATTTATAGTCTTTAGCTTGACTATAGCTAGATCTTCATCATAGAGGATAATACATAAAGTATATCATCCCGATAATCATGGAAAGATAAACTTTTGCCCATTTTAATGAGTCAAGCTAGCTTGATTTGAGCCTGCATGGAAAAAGGTTAAGATAAGAATTATTTAATATTTTACAATTAGGCTCATAATTTCCAAAAGCTTTCCAACGAGTTCTTTTTCTTGCTCTAAATTTTCTTAAGAATTTGAGATAGGAAGGTAGTGGTGTTGAATCAAGAGTTGGTGAGTACTCAATTGATGGTGGTGAATGCTTATTTTTCTCTTCCAAGTCATCAAATTGATATTCTCTATGGTCTGGCATATATGGTGTATTCACTAAACAAACTAAAAGAGTTTCCTTTGAGTGCTCTTTTTCAAATACTTCTTTAATTTCCCTATCAATTTTAACCACTCCATAGATATTATCCATGAGAGAAGGACATTTGAAATTGTTGGGCAAATTGGGCTCATCTTCTTCCTTTTTATCTTACTTGCTTGAAGTATCTGGTTGATCAATCATCTCTTCTACATCATTACTCAAAGAAATTGCCAAGCATTACTCTCTAGAATGTTCTTCAATTTGGCTTGTCAGGTTACCATGGCCTTGAGTATCTAATGGACTATCGAATTGTTCCATTTGTACGTCAAAATTTGTATTGTGGCTAGTCCGTTGATTCATCCTATCTTCCATTTTGTCACATCGTTTGTAAGTAGCATTCATGAATCTTTCCAATGCTACTTCGTAAGATGGTTTGTGCTCTTTAAATGATGCATGGTTTTGAAAATCATATTGATAAGGATTCCATGAATTGTTACCTTGATCACATTGGTTTTCCCATGAAAGGTTCGAATAGTCACTCCATCCTGAGTTGTTTATGTTGAAATATAGATAATTCTCATACGTGTTATAATTTGGAAAAAATTATACCTGCTCTGCATATTGGCACTCATAATTCAAATGATTACCTCCACACAGATCACAACTCAAACATGAATTAAATAAAGTATTAGCATCAACTTTATCAATTAAGTTGACCAATGCATCAATTTTAGCTTTTTACTTACTAAAACTATCCTCACCATACATGTTTGCCGCTCTATTTACATTATTCTTCCATCACACCATTACTAGTTGTGGAAAGCCATCCTTTTTTTTATAAAAGTTAAAAAAAATCTGCAAAATTTTAAAAATATATATATATAAAAAATCTAAATTAATAAAGTATATCAACCTATTGATATTGTCAAAAGTCGCCTTCCCCAGCAACGGTGCTGTGAGGTCTCGCCCGAGCACTAATCCGATCCGCCAAGGAATTGAAATGCTTTTCGGGAGAAATTCCATGATTGGAACTCGCTGTGAGTTCAGAAAATTGATTTTTGTAATTTGAAAATTGTGAAAGTGAGTCGTCACTTTAATTTACTTGTTTTAATTGGAAAAATTAAAGAAAACCCAAAATGATTGACTTCATAAAACATTTAATTTACCCCAATGGAAAATGCACTAATCCACAAGTGACCAAAGAGAGTTCAAGGATTAGGTTTTGGTAATTACACAATTGAAAAAATATAATTTTCTTCAGTTTGGCTAAAGTTTGCAAAATAACTCTTAAAAAGGAATTTTTGTGTATGTATGAACAGGAATAAAATGATGCATGAAACAAATATATATAACAAGATGGAATGACAATTATATAAATAAGCAAAATAAATCATACTTAATTATTACAAAGCCAAAATGATTGGAATAAAGAGGATCTTTCCTCTAGCCCTTATAGGTACTTGGGAAAGCACACATTCGTCAACTATATTAAAGAAATGAAAAGCATAAAATTGGAAATAGATAACAAATATAAATGGGAAAATGTTATTAAAAATGATTTTGGAGTTGATGCCTTAAAGACAATAGCCGGCATATCCTATTGAATAGGAATCAAACTCCACGCAGTTTTTCCTTTTTGCGAAGGAGGGATTCTAGAAAAAAGTGTTGGTTTGTTTATTAATTTAATTCTGATTCTTAAATTAATGAATTTTAGATCTTTTCTTCTTTAGACCTAAAGAAAATTCTAAATCTGAGTTTAGAATTTTGAAAATAGAAAGAAGATTATACCTTTGCTTTCCTTGATTTTCAGATGAACGGGGCGAGCTTAGCTCTGGATCTAAGCTCCACTTTAGATTTAGGACCCTGAAGTTGAACCTTAAACAGCAAAAAGTTAGCAAAACAGTGTAATAAATGTAAATTAAAAAGAAATTGAAATGATAGATTTTAGTATCAAATTTAAAGCAGAACTTAAGCACAACAAGCAAAATAATATAGGAGAGTTTCTGCCTTGGAATTCCCCTCAAATGAGCTAGAAGGAGACTCTATTTATAAAGCTGCTGAAGAGGGTGCTAGCGGCATCGGCAGCGGCACCTGTGGCTTACTTGCGACACGGGAGGCACACGTAGCACGCCGACCGGCTGGGCAGCACGTTGGGCATGCCGCCCTTGCCGCTGGTAGGCTGGGCATGCTGCCCAGCCGCCGACATGCTGGCGGTGCTACCCAAAGTGGTGGCGCGCCGCCAAATAGTTGATCCAACATGTTTTTGCACATTTTTGGCCGTTTCTAGTCCATTTCAGATTCGATTTGAGCCCGGTTTGATTCTATGAGTTTGTGACTGAAAAGCAGTCAACTGGAGGTGAAAGATTTAGGAAATTTATTTTTCAACAGGGCACTGCCCCCTTGACCCCTGCCCGTTAATCAGCTAGCTGGACCGCCGTATGTATAGCGCACTATTCTTAATAGGTGTCAAGCAGCAGCCAAATTATAAGGGTGCAAATTTGAGGGTTCACAGGCACCAAAAACTTGTTGCGCGATTTCTACAAGTGTACAGGTCGTGCCAAGTAATAGTATGTGAATAGAGTGTAGAATCCACAGGGAAGGGTTGACAAGTACCAAAATTAAGATTACTCTATTATTTAGAAAATCAACTATGAGAATTCATATTTTAAGTTAAAGTGAAATTTAAGTAAATAAATGATGATAAATATGAAATAAGATTAAAGGTCTAGGATTTAGAATTCATCAATTGATCACATATGATTTCTTTATAATATCTAGATGGATTATTTTTGCTGAAATTAATTATTAGATTTCCCTAAATTATATGATGTTCTCTCTCAAAAGTACAACATGTGTATTCATATTAACCTTACGTCTACTCTCGTGATCATAAGCAGTTAACAAAAACCTATTAAGTTTTATGGAAATCCTTTTAAAAATCACAAAGGAGTATTCTTATCTTTAAGCAATACATTCCCTAGGTCAATTATCCTAATGAACTAATATTGTGTTTCCACTCTCACTACTTTGCATAATATCTTAAATCATGCAATTAATGGCCAATTAATTACAAGCATTAAGTTCTAAGATAAAAGATTAATTTCAATAATCAAACCCAATCAATTAAATATAAATAATCATATGCAAATCAAAAAATTACATCCAAATTTTAAAAAGATAAATTTAGCTATTCATAATTAAAAGAGAAGAAACAATTAAATTAACAATAAAAATAATAAACATAATAATAACTTATAATTAAATTCAAAAATAGAGTTTAGAAAGGACTTGTTTTGGGATACAATTTTTGATAAATTCAAGTTCCAAAAACTCCTCCTCTTAATCAAAATAACAATAAAAGAAATCTACTATAAGAAAATATATGTAACTTCTCTCTACATCTACTTTTTATTCTACTTTGAATTGTGATTTTGGAGAAGGGAGGTAATGTCTATTTATAAGCAAATTCCATCTTCATTTTCAACCATATTGTATCATTAATTACATCATTATTTTCATGATATCATCTCTTACATCATTAATTTCATGACATCATTACCTGCATCATTTATAAAATGGCATCATCACTTGAGTCATGACATTACTACATCATTGTGATATTATTTTAATTTGCAAAAATAAAAAAAATACTAAAAATATATTATAATTTATTTATAAATTATAGAACTATTTATTTCTAAAAATAAGTAATAATATTATTACATTCTTGAGAACTGAGACAAAATTTGAGTTTAAACAAATAAAATAACTTTAAAAATGTAGAGTTATCATCCACAAGCCCAAGTATACTTCTAGTTTATTTTTGGGTGGTCTCTTCTTTCTTTAATCTAAAAGTGTTTAGTATAATTATACACTCTTCTAGGGACTAATACTTTCCCTTTAAAAATTTCATCTATAAACTAAGTTATAGATCATAATATTAATTTTTCAAAAATGATGTGGAGGAAAATTAAAATTACCAAAAGTTTTGGGTCAGATTCTTAATTTAAATATTTTAATGAAAACAAAATGAAAGGTTAGTGATTTTATTGAAAAGAAATAAAATTTGATCATCTTGTTGAAAACTACGCATAAATTTAATCATTTTTTGGATATATTAACCACCACCATTTCTTTTCTCACCCAACTTTCTTCTCAAATAAAGAGTTAAAGAAAGATTCAATTACATATAAATAATGTATACACCATGCATGCCTAATGTGAGAATTATTTGAGAATATAAAAAGAGTACTAATGTCTTTACATTAGATAAAACAATAGGTATATTCATAATAAAATTTTAAGATATAAATATTGATTTGGTAGGTAAAAGGATAACTAAATCAAGAGTAGTTAAAGATTTTCCTAAATAGAAAAAGATAATGGTAAGACAGAGAAAATTTTTTAATACACTTAAATTATATTTTGTTAGACGTAATAAAGTATGTAATGAAATCGCTATTATATTACATGTTTCATTACTTTGCATGGTAGTGTAAAAATATTTGATGTAATGTTCAATACATCAAAAATATATGTAATCATTATTACTTACAATATCTATATATATATATATATATATATATATATATATATATATATATATATATATATATATAATTTCAACACCTCCAAATATCAAGAACCACTCATTACCACCATCCAGCGGCCGGTCACCAGATCCCGACGATCAGCCATCAAATTTCAATCATCAGTAACTGGATTTTGGCTACTTGTCACCGAATTTCAAAAGCCGGATTTCAACCATCATAAATATTTAAAAAATAATAAATTTAATAATATTTTTTAAATAGTTCAATTTAAATTTTTTGAAATAATTCAATTAACATTTTAGTTTTACACTAATTATTATAAATTAATTAAATATTTAAATTAAAATTATGATCAGATTACTCTATACATTTTTTTTACCGTAGCCAAATATAATAATGAAATGATTATTACATTACATTAAAATACATAATAATGAAATGATTATTACATAATGTAATTACATTGTAATTTTCATTACATTTATTACATCGTACCAAATATATTCTCATTCTCATGCATCTAAACTAATTGGTAAAGAGATATTTAATCAATATAATTCTTATGTTTTTTTTTCCTCCAAGTGCCGTTATGTCGATGTACAGTCAATGTAGGTAAGACATATTTTTGTAAACTTAGCTCGGTAATAAGTAAAGTACATATTCCAATCAGGATAAAATTCGAAATTTGAGCCCCCTTCCCCTTCTTGCAAACTATATATATATATATATATATATATATATATATATATATATATATATATATATATATATATATATATATCAATTTTCCTTTTTCAATACATCAAAAGTTCTTTAAAAGAAGGATACAAAAGTTTGAATCCTCGGCCTCATGCACGCTAAGGCAAGCAATCGCCCACGAAACTACTAGTCCAATGGCACAGCACATGAACAATTCATTTGAATGCATCAGATTCAGATAGAAGCTGCAGTTTATAAAGACTACCTCTACAAGCTTTTTTCTACCTGCATTCAAACGTTTCTTTAACCTTGGCAATTCAATCATTTATGATCCTTGTTATGCAAGCTCATATGAACATCCATACAAAAATTAGAGTGAATGATAGAGTTTTTTTTTTTTTTTTTTTAATTGATAACTATATGCATTTATGCCTTGGGCAATTGAGACCAAACTATATGAACAACATGAAGCTTTTAAGCACAAGGAAAATTTCCAACTTTCCTGCAATTACTTCATTTTGAGATGTTAGAATCTCATAGAGGAAGGTATCAGACTTTCATTGGAATAACTGAGACCTACCAATTCTCCGAACTTGGAAGGACCTCCGAAGAATATGCAAATCCAGCCTCATTTTTTTGTGAGAACCAATGTGAACAGGTAAAGGATAATTCAAGTTTAGCTCTTTGTCTGATTTTGGTTTGAGTTAACATATCCTTCGATCCCATACTTTCGGTATACTATAACTTGATTCTCTTCCCACCACCGTTCTGCTTCTTTCTCCGCAAATCGTTTTCGGCTGCAAAATACCGTCCCAAGTACAACAATTATCAACTAAAGCTAATTCAGACTAAAACATTGTTATGCCATACAAATGAGAAGGGTGTGAAATGTGAAGAACCAAATAACAGAAACAAGTAGCAATAGTAGAACAAAAGAGAGTAAATGAGACAAGAAATTAAAGCCAAGAATCCCAATGACAAGTCCTTCATCAAGAAACAAGTTAGTTGATAAAAGAATTACCTGAATCGGACTCGCTTTAGTCCCTTTTGACCGCCTGGCAAATTTGTAAATGTGATGTATACACCAGGTTCATATTGCTCTACCCATTCAAGCCTGGACCCTTTAGTTCCATTTTTCTTAGAATCTGTTCTTGAGACTTGAGAATCATCATCTGATCTGCCATTTTCATTGCACAATTCTCTCCCATCCATGGACTTTAATGTATTAGAGAATACAATAGGAGAGCTTGATAAACTATCTATTTGTCTGTCTTTTGGTATTTTTACTTCAGCAGGCAAGTGAATCGAAGCAAATGGAAGCCGCGGACTCACTAGAGTAGGGCTGTTCGTGTATGCAGGAGTATCGTTCTCGGTAACATTAAGATGATGTCCTCCTTTTACTTCTGGTCTGGTAGATATTTTCTCTGACATTGCATGAAGCTGCACCATTAATTATCAATTAACACTTAGTTTAAGACTTTAAATCAAGCAGAATAATTTGTTATCTCTACTTTGATGAAGCAAAAGTGCGTACCTCACCATAAAACTGTCTAAAGGAATATGGAACAAATTAAATGATAAAAAATAATACTATCTAATGAATAAAGATTTAATATGATAATATGTATAATTCAACCATTACATCCAAACATGGTTTCAGAATTCCAATAATAGCGGTTTCAATTGTTTCTTGAGTTAACAAAGTTTAGTGGTTATCCCAAGTTAACATGACGTTGCTAATATGCAGATAAACAAAATGGCATGCTGGGCTACACTATAAAACATTGCAGCAATAAATTACCCGTAATGCCAAAGCTTTTATAATCTCATTTGCTGCTTTACGCTTAGCTGCTTCCTCTCTGGCCAATGACCAAGTTTTCTCAATAGTTTCTTGACATTCTTGAAGCTTAAGGGTTCCAATTTCACATTGCATCTCAAGGTTCCTAGCCTGAAAAGAAAAAAAAAAAATAGAAAGGTTACGCAGAGAGAACTGAGCGTTTCCCAACTTTAACATTTTTCTTAAAGAATCAATTTGAAACATATAAGGACTACAACTAAAACAATGTAGAAATGAATATGGACATGAAGCTGAAAATGCAAAGAGAGAAACACTGTGAATAGAACAAATTAAACCAGGTTTTTTAATGCCAGAAAAACAAACATATCACTGCTATCAATTCCAATACTCAGAGAAACACAAAACCCCCCAAAGACAGCATAATTGCTTTCGCTTTCAGCCAGTAGCATGAAATGACCTAATAACCAGAGACAGAATGACAATGCTGTGAGCATAAATGACAACAGAGGGAGATAAGCCTTTTTTTCAGTTCACAGATAAAATTTGGTTCAGCTATCAACATTAGTTGAACCTATCATCATTATCAACCACTTGAAATTCCATCTTGCACATTTGAAATTAAAAATCATAAGATATCCATAAAGAATATTATCCATAAACATTTGAAATTGCCATTTGAATGTCAGATCCAAAAAGCTCACTGCCTCAGTTATAGGAATGCATAAGAATGCTACATTTACATTATTTTAGAATAGACTTTAAGCAGGTAATACTATTCAAAAAACTGAGGCTGTCCTTTGACAAGACACTAGAAACACAGAACAAGTAGCAAACATGGTCCAAATGGTAATGTCTAAGGCAGTTTTTCAGAGGAATTCTTCCATTTATGTGTGTGCTTCTGTCAAATGAATGCATGCAGACAGTCGTTTGCACACATTGTGGAAAGAAAAACAAGTTCAGTACAATGAAAGCAGAAAAATTCATCAATGATAAGAGACCTAAATTGTGAAGCTAAACCATGTGAAGCCCTTACCTCTGCTCTTAGTCTCTGAACTTCTTCTCCAAGCTTCTTGTTTGAATCGAGCATGCCTTCATCTATACTTGTTGCATCGGAAACCATCAATCTTGAATCTACTAGAGGGAAATAATTGTTGCCAGAATATGACTCAAACACAGTAGGGCATGAGACCTGCCCCCATCTTGGCAAACCAGCTGAAAAGGAAGAGACAGTTTCTAAATGATGCGGCTTTTCTCCGTGGTTTTTAGGAGTCTTCCTCTGACCAACTTGGCTATCCAAATTAAGTGATTGGCTTGCTGACCGTAGATAACTTCCAGGCGGGGTTGCTTCCCCCCTGTCTCCTTTCTCGTCAGATAATATCCTATATGTAGATAACTTCTGCTTCGGACAGTGACTTTCCTGCTTCAATATTCTACCAGAATGTGTAACTTTTTGCAAATGAATAAAACAAGAATCACAAACGCGAGAAGGTTTACTTTTATTCGGAGCCAAAGATGCATTTATAACTTTCTTGCTGCTACATGTATGGCAGAACAGAAGACCACAATTATAACAATTATGTTTCTTCCTTGTAAGTCCAAAGGGCATCCTACAACCACTACAAGCCGATTGATCAGTAACAGAAATAGACTTATGCAAACAGATTACAGCAGTCAAATTTGATCCACAAGCTATACTTTCAACCTGCCTTTCTCTCAAAGCCTCAACAAAAGTTGGTGAGTTTCTGTCTTCGACATTGCCTAATCCTAACTGTCCATTTGCACCCTTTCCCCAAGTATATACATTCCCCTCTGACGTCAAGGCAGCAACATGATATGATCCTGATGATATCTCCTTAACAAACTCCTCTTTAAGTTTTCCTTCAACTAATGTGATTGATTTATCCTTGGCTTGTGGATTCCCTAACTGCCCATGCACTAAGCTTCCCATTGTATAGACCTTACCAGTATTGCTAAGTGCAACGGTCAGCGTTCTTCCACAAGAAACCTGAATAAAATCAAAGTCCACAAGTTGTGCAACACATGTTGGTACAAGTTTTTTTTCTAGATCAATATGCCCAAGTCTTCCTTTATCACCATCTCCCCATGTAAATAGTTTTCCCCCAATAGCATTAAACTTGAAGCGGTCAACTATAATATCCACGATAGCAGCAGTGTGCCACGATCCGCAAGCAACAGATTTTACCCATAAACTTTTTAGAGATTCAACTTCTTTAGGCTGAGAAACACTTCGAAGATTCCCATGCCCGAGAACACCAAAAGTTCCCTCTCCATAAGTAAACAACTGCCCGGAAGAAGATACAATTGCTGTATGCCATTCTCCACAAGCAACTTTCGATATGGTTATACCATCAAAAGGACCAGAAAATTTATATGGTAACCACTGGCTTCTAGTTCTCACTTCATCAACTAACTTGGCACCATATTTGTTGTCACCCCATGTATATAGTTCACCAG
Organism: Reutealis trisperma; assembly: GCA_947687605.1. Taxonomy (NCBI): domain Eukaryota; kingdom Viridiplantae; phylum Streptophyta; class Magnoliopsida; order Malpighiales; family Euphorbiaceae; genus Reutealis; species Reutealis trisperma. The sequence goes on along the minus strand of CANTUT010000528.1, from coordinate 591,975 downwards.
AATGTGTCAGAACACATGTTTGATATTCACCACAGGCAACAGATTTTATGTGGACACCATCTAGAGATTCAACAACTTTTGGATAGTTCACATCCATGTTAACTTTATGTCCAAGCTTTCCACCACTTCCCTCACCCCAGCAAAAGACTTCCCCCCTTTTGGTGATTAAAGCAGCATGTTTTCCTCCTAAAGATATATTTTGCACGTCCAACATAACTGTAGATTCCAATAATTTTGGCATTAATGCATCAATTTGCATCCCATTCTGGTTACCAAGCCTCGGAACCGTACCACCTATGTTTCCACCTTCTACGCCTTCACCCCAAATCAGAACATCTTTCAGGATGTCATTTTTCTCTTTCTGTGGAGATTCATAAGTCATTGAGACAAACCTATGGGACTTATCTTTACCAGATTCAGAGCAAGCATAACTAGATGCACATTTCTTGAGATTTGGTTCAACATATGGTGAATTTGGAACTAAGACATCCACTGCATTCTGCATATGTGGAAGACTTGATTCTGAGAAACACAAGCTATCAGAAGAAAGAGACAGTCCATCAGAAAAACACCTTTCAGAAAGTGACTGAGAAGGACTCCCACATAAGCTGTGCACCTTCAAGATATAAGACAAGAAAATCAAACTATTGCCATTAGTAACATGAAAACACTTTCTCCCACTTGAAAAGAAAAATATAATTAAGGTGAATGATTAAGCATAATCTTGAAAATTCCCTAAAAAAGTTTTTACATTCATGTCTCAGTAATATACAAAACTGAAAAGCATTTATCTGATAGATTCTAGTTCTTTTCAAAATCAACTCAATTCTGAGATTACTAATATCCTTTGTTGACAAGTAAGCTTTGGAGAGCACCAAAGCTATGCAATAAATAAATAAACATGTTGTTTTTAGTAAGAAAATACAAAAGGCGTGATGTTTAGAACCTGTGAAAAATCTGTTGCATCCTCCAGAATTCCGAGATTATGCTTTCTTCTTATATAACCAGCTGGACTATTAACACAACTTTGTGCGCCTCTGTGACTCCTGAGACCAGTAAAAGGCCTAGAACGGTGACACCTAGATGTCACTGCTCTTAAGCCTATAAACCAAGAATCAGCCTGCGCTTTGTCCTTGCATATCTATGCGAAAGATAATGGATAGAAAAATAATGAAACCATGAACCTTTATGAAGAAATCTAATACACATAACAAAGTAAGATAGCTTAAATGTACACATAAAAACATTCAAACATTCAAGTAAGAAGTTACCAGATCTAATGACCTCTCGCCGTTAGCGTATATTAGTGAAAAAGATTGATGCTCCTTATCTGGTTGAGGTTGCCTTTGAAAATTGATCTGTGACAAGGGAAAATTGCCACTGAGTCATTAACACAATCCGGTAAAAAGGTAATTTAAATATTCAAAATCATCATTAGTTACTTACGGTTCTCTGGCCAGTGATAATTTTCATAACCGAGCTTAATCTTAATTGCTTTTCCTCTTGTCCAGAATACCATATCAAATATTTCTCATCCTGAAAGATAAAATCAAATCAAACTTCTGCTTATCTACTCCAAAGCACAAGCAGGAAAAAGAAAAGAAAAAAAAAAAGCATTAAACATCCACGCTTTAGAAGGAATAGCAATCAAAAGGATAAAGAGTTGGCTCATCTTGCTCGAGTGGATAGCTAAAATTATTACAATTTACACATAAAACAAGCTTTCCAGTAATTTTGATTTCATATCACACTGTGCTTCAGTAGAAAAAGCCAAAAACCTTCTAGGCCAAGATTACAAATTCTTTCCTTTGTTCAACCACATTAAAAACACAACTTATGTGGATAGTCATAGCCTATTTGGTAACCCCGTCCCTCCTCTAATTGGAAGATTTTCGGCTCAAATATTGTCCAAAAATAAATAAATAAATATAGCAATGAAGAATTTTAAGTTTTTAACAGTCTTCTTCTTCTTTCTTCTGTGAAAGAACACCATTTTAGTTGTTTTGCAACTTTTATAACTAGGAACATACAAAATTCATCTTAAAAATAAACTTTAATGACTCGTGATTAGTATTTTTCAACATAGTATTTTTCTCAAAAACAGCTCAAACAACAATGCTAAACAGACCCTACAGAGGAAACAAACTCCATAATCAAACCAACGAATAAGAAGCTCATAATAACAATTTAATGTTGAACCTGAAAATTTTGAAGAAATAATATTGTAATTATAATCATAACAACATATAAAGGGCACAAAATTCAAGGACATTAATGATCTATTAAGATATGGCTCATAGCTATGGTCCAAAGTACAAATAACAGCTCCAGCAATGTAATCTGTAAGACCTGATTTTTTGGGGATAGCAAAGGATTTTTTGTTGCAACAAGCAAAGTAATGCTTTTAGAGAAGCACTGAGTGGAGAGAAATGAACAAGCAACCGATCATTAATTTCTTTTTTTTTTTTTTTTTTCCTTGTACATACCGTAGAAAGCCTAAAAGGACAGAATTTGGGCTTTCCTCTCCTTCCACACTTCAAAAGATGTGCACCTTTCTTCAAAGCCAAAATTGCCTGCAACCCATTAAATATCACTTCTTTATAGGTCTCCCACCTCAACCAAACCAAATAAATAAAGAACAGCTATAGAAAAATAAATTAATCAAGGGAAAAAAAAAAGAAAAAAAAAGTCACTTAAGGAATGAAATGGTTATATAATCCAAAAAGAACCCAGAAGCCAAAAATTGCAGAAATTTTAATCTAACAAGAAAGTGAATTGAATAAAATCCCAACTTTTGTGGGATTATAGAAAATGAGAAACACAAGGAAGAATCCCATTTGACAATACAATGTGATTGTTTAAATTTAATAGACCACCCATTAATCAAACATGAAATGATCTTGATAAAGCTAATCAGTCTTCAACACATAAAAAAAAATACAAAAAAAGAAATAATAAGTGATTACTCAGTGATCACTCAATTACACTAACAAGAAGTACACTGATAACCCAGAAAGAAAACAAACAAACAAACAAGAACATCACTTCATAAAGAAAAACAGAACAAAATGAGAGAAACAGAGACCTGTTCAATAGTTCTATCAAAGGGCACTGTTTGTAAAGATTCTTCAACCATTTTTAGCAGGTAAAGTTCAGTTCAAGTAAGAAACATTGAACAAAAAGAAAGAGAGAGAGTAAAAGAATTTCAGGGGAAGAGACAAAGAAAGCAGAATGAGAAGGAAGGTTGGTATCCCCATAAGGGAACCTTAAGTAACTGTTACACCAGAATGCATGTGTGTCTCTGAGATATAGAGAGAGAGAAGAGAAAAACTAAAACAACAAAAATGGCTTCTCTGCTCTGAACAGAGTACTTCTGCAACAACAAACTGCTGCTGTATATTTATTTTTCACTTAATATTTTTTTTTCCCTTTATGGGTTCTCTTCTTTCTCTCTCTCTCTTTGCAGTGAATATGTTTTTTCCATTGCTGTTTTTGTCAACTTAGTAAGTCGTGTACAGAGAGAGAGATACAGAGAAACCAGAGGGATTAGAGAAGAGGACAGACACGCAAGAGGTTTAATAAGTAAACAAAACCCATGTGCACGTGTACACTCTTAACACAGGAGGTTTTTTTTTTTTCTCTCTCTTTATTTTGTGATTTTTTTAAGTAAAATCATTTTTTTTATATCCAAAATTACGTAACACTAATTGATAATCCTTTACTAGAAATATTATATAATTTTCAATTATCAAATAACAATTATATTAAACATTATTTTATTTTATTTTTGTTGAATTTAAGATTTCTTATGCCTCACAGTTTTAATTTCAATCTTATCACTAAATCAAAACTTTATTATAATAAGAGTGTGAAAACTTAAATATTTATTCTCATAAAATATTCTAATATATCTCTTTTTTATTTAATATAATAATTAATATGATAGTTTAATTTTTGTTTAAATGATAATATAATAAATAAAATCTAGTATTTTATTAAATAAAAAATAATTGAAATAAATAATTTTTTAATTAATAAAAAAATATATTATGAGGGTCTAGAGTTTATTTGGATAAACAATTGAAAATTAATATTTAACACTTAGATGTTCACTACTCGTTAATATTTAAAAATATTAATATTTAACATTTAGGCATTGCATATAAGAGTAGGGCTATTTACACTCCTTTAAATTCCTCTCACATTTTTTCTATCTCTTTTAGAGTATTTAATGTATAATTGCAAGTTGACTGTCTTTAATTTTCTTTAAAATGTTAATTTTAACCTTTTATATTATAAATAAATTTTAACTTTTTTAAATTATATTTTTTAAAAAATAAATAAAAATATAATTTCTATGATATATGCGATTGTAATTCCAAAACTTATAAATTTATTTTATAATCTTATAAAATTTAAAAAAAAAAAAAAAACTAGATGTTCAAGTTATAAAAGTAAAAAATTATATATTTTACTTGTTTTATGAAAAGAATATTTTTTCACATGATTTATGAAATATTGATATGTTATACTTTCTGCTTAGAAACAAATTTATATTACTCTAACTACTTTATCAAATCATTAATTTTAGTATTATATGAAAACTCACTTTTTTATTTTTTAAAAATATTTTATTATTTATCGTGTCAAATATATTCTTACCCAAAAAAAATAAAAGATATGTAATTAAAATTTATCTACAAATTTAGAAAAATAAATTTTTAATTTTAGTTTTAAAATTATTATAATAGGATTAATTTAATTTTACAACTTACTTTCATTATCTTAAAAAATTTACCAATATAAATAGACAAACTTATAAGTTAGAAGTGACACTTTTTATATTCTTATTATATTTGAAATTAAAAAATATTAAAATTCATTTATAATCTAAAGGGTGCAATTAACATTTTAAAGAAAAATTAATAACAGCCAATTTGGAATTAACCATTAAATACTTTAAAAAATATAATGAAAGTATGAAAATAATTTAGTGTGTGAAATAATGAAAGTACGAAAAGAATTTATTTACTCTCATATATATATATATATATGATTTAAAAGATAAATTTAAATTGATTCTTCTCTTTAAACACTTAAAAAAAAACTAAGAAATTGAAAATTAAAATAGTTAACATTTAAAATTATAAGTGAAATGCACGTATTAAAATTTTAATTATTTTGATTTGATATTTTAACTGATTATTGACAAATTGATAGCTAACCACTAACCTCTCCGCACTCATACGTTGGATTACTAAATATTTTATTTACTATTATTATTATTATTACCACATGCTCTTTTGTCCTTTCTTTGTCTCTGCTGTTTTCTTTTGCTTGTTTTTTCTCTGTTACAGTAATGATAAATCCACTGTAGACTGCTAGTGGTTAAAAAGGGAGAAAACAACAAAACAAAAAGGGCAATTTGACTGTTTTGAATGAGAATAGTCTCTTTATTTTGGATAAATCAACATTTAATTAATTACCACTATTTAAGGAGATAAAGGCATGATTAGAGGGTTGTGGGCATATGAATTAATTGTTATGGCACAGTTGGAATTCCTTAAATAATTCGAGCATATTAAATTTTAGCCCAATAATCAAGCCACTTAATAGTCAATTAACAATTATGTTATTAGTGGTTAAAATTTTCTTTAATAATTTTAAAATATTCTATTTATTTAAACTATTAATATTGTTAAATTAATTTTCAATAATTCTAATATTTGTTGTTTTCTGCGCATATATATATATATATATATATATAGTAAGAGCCGCCCACTAATCGTATAAGACCAAGTTAATAATGTTACTAAATTTTTATATATTAATGGTATTATTTGAAATGTATCCTACATTAAATAAATAGAAGATATATAAAATACTTAGGAGTGAGTGAATATTGAACCTAATATAAAAATATCAATTAGTTCATGCTAAATCCAATATCTATTTACTATTAGGGTTGTACTGAACCGAAATAAATAAAATTTTAAAATCGAAATGAACCAAATTGAAAATATTCAATTTAGTTCAATTTGGTTCAGTAAATCGGTAACGTATATATAATTTTTGCTTATAATTTTAAGCATAATATTGAGGTCTATCTAGGTGGATGATGTACAATTAATTTATATGAGAGGCGTGGGTTCAATTTCTTATTAATGCTCAAATTCTTTTTTTTTTTTAATTATGTAACTAAAAAAATTTAAATTATTGTGTCTTAAACCTGAGACCTTAAAGTAAGAAAAGTCTATTTACCACCAAGCTAAAAGGAAATAATTGACATTTTATGATATAGTATATATATATATATATGAATAATTTGGTTTGGTTCGATTTTTTCGATTTCTCTCACATAAAAATATAATTGAACTGAAATTTCTTAAAATTTTCAAAATAAAAACTGAAAACCTAATTAAATTTCTATTCGATTTGGTTTTTCGGTTTGCACACCCTTACTACATTCTCAATTTATTTTTATTATTATTCTATACGAGATAACTTCTCAATATATATCCACAATAGTGTTATAAAAAATTTTATTACGGAAGTTTTATATATTGGATGGTAGTACTATTAGTATTTTTATTAGCATACAAATTTTTACTTTTTTATTTTATTCGTGAGAGGTTTCCATTAGGCAGTAAACTACATAATAGAAAATAGTCAACCCCTTACATTTATCATATAGGCGAAATTTCACATAGTGCGGAATAGAGGATTTGAACTCAAAATCTCTTACTCCCAAAAACAAATGCTTTCATCACTTGAATTAGGTTTAAGTGTTCAATTTTTTACTTTTATCAATATGAAAAAGATTTTTTTTTTTTTTTTTTTTGAATTGTGAGTATGAAAAGGATTGTTTGTAGTAATGGCAATTTGCCCAGAAGTCCAAACAAAATTGACACCGAATCTTAAAAAATTGAATAATTTTAGGTTCCGTTTGAATACATAGATTTGGATTTAAAATTTAGATTTTAAATATTTAATTTTAAATTTATGATTTGAAATCTATAAATTTATAAATCTTTATTTGAAAAGTGTAAGGAATTTTAAATTTTAAATTTTAAATTTGAAAAAAAAAATTGAGATTTTAGGTTAAATATAAAGAGAGTAAATTTGAAATAATTAGATAAAAAAGAGAATTTGGAATATTAAGTTCTTAAAGTTGATTGATTTCATTAGATACTTAAATCAAATTCAAATTTACTCAATTTTAATAACCCAAACATAAGATTTGACTCAAATTCAAATCTAGAATTCAAATTATTATCATCCAAATGGACTATTAGCTCATTTAACTTCAAAATAATTTAATTTATTATTATTCTCTCTTTTTTGTTCCAAGTGATTTCTTCATAATAATTTAATGAATACATTATTTTCTTATTTAATTTTCCTTTTGAAGATATTTGTTAATCTTATATAAGTATGCTTACAAAAAAAATAATTTTTAAAATTATATTTATTAATTATTAATTATAACATTTACATTAAATTCTCTCCTCCAAAACTTTGAGTTTTGGACCATACCTGGACGGCTGGACCTGACTCAACCTATTCCCCACCTCTAATGTCATGTGAATGAAAAATACAAATAAAAATTTTGTCAATTATTGACCACATAAATATGACAAATTTCGCACTTGGCTTAAACACATTCTTTTGGGATCTATATATATATATATATATATAATTGTTTATATTAATTATATATAGTAAAACAGTGAAAATTTGATACATAAATGCCAATAAGATATACTATTTAATAAGTCTTTTCATCTTTTTAAAAGTATTAACAGTTATCATCAATTTATTGAAAAATATTAAAAAAAGAGTTATTTTTAGTAAAAGATATTAAATAAGAGAGTTATCCTTATTGTATAATTTATTTTGGCTCATTGGATTTTCATTGTGAAAAAAAATAATAATAAATAAATAAAGTTTATATATAAATTAAACCCTAATCTTTTTTTTTAAAAAATTAGAATCTCATTAAATATGCAAATTTTTACTGAAACCTATTATATTCATAATATTTTATTTTTTTGAATTAATGTACACAAATGTGTTTTTTCAAAATTAACAGACCCAACAAAATATCTTTGGTATAGTTATCAAGAAATTCATGAATTGCAACAAAACATGATCAAGCAGGATTTGTTAGGTCGTCTACATTTTTTAGTCATAATCTGCTTCATCATGTACTATTGCTTATAAAGACCATTTGTTATAAAAATAAAATATTAGGATAATAGGTTTCAAAATAAAAGATTAAGAGTATAATAGATTTCAATAAAAAATTTAGTGGTGTAATGGATTTTTCACAATAATGTTTAGAGATTATGCGTTGGGCCATTAAAAAAAAAAAAAAAAAGTTCTGATTGTAAAATATCGAATGAAATCGTAGTTGCAGATAACATTATTTGAGGTTATTTGATTTGGATTACCAAAAATCAATTAGAAATTATTTTGTAATGTTTGAAATAATATTATAAAGATTTAATTGATAAATTTATCCTAAATTTTAGGGATTTTTTTTTTTATAATTGTAATTTTTTTTGTTCGTTAATTATACTCTAATTTGACAATTTAGTTGTAATTTTATCCTAAAATTAAATTAAAAATAATAATAATAATTACATATTAATTTGAAACGTAAAAGTGAAATTGACCTCAAAACTTATTATAGCCTACTATTACTTTTATCTTTAAATTTTGATAGAAACTAATTGGATTCTTCAAATTTATAAATTTGATAAACAATTAATTATCAAATTAGTGATTCAATTAATCAAACTTGGAAAGTTAAAGAATTCAATCAATTTCAATCAAAATTTTAAGATTAATTAAATTAACAATGTGATATAATAAGTTAAAAAGTCAATGTAATTTTTTAGACTTTTAATTAATAATATTTGATATACAATGACAATTTAAGTAGAATTTCAGCTAACTTTTAAATTATGGTAAAATTGATAGTGGGTGAACTAACAAGTACATTTTTATATAATATTAATTAGAAAAATCATGTGAGATTTAATATGCATCAGGAAATGAATTGTAGGGATATTGGGTCTAAATAAAAACACCAGAGTTATGTAATGTATAGTGTAAGATAGACAGTGGAGGACCAATAAGCCAAAATTTATTGGATAGACAGGAAACCTTGTCATGTGGAAGATAGTAGAGAGAGACCAGAGAAGGATTTGCTTCTAAAATGTAAACTTGTTTTCTGAACCCATTAAAGAGTACTAGAGGAGGAGTTTTATTGTTAAGTTCATGAACTTGATGCTATACATTTCCATCTCTTTCAGAGAAGGTCAGCTTTCTTCTGCCTCTCTGACACCCATGCATGTAGGACCTTGTAATTCTAATTTTGCTGCTTCTTAATTTTACTTTCTTATTCCAATTCAAATTATATATCCAACAAGTTATTAATAAGGAATTATTATTCACCACATTTTTTTTACTATAGTTTTAAAATTCAACCCAATCTTATAACCCATAGAGACAAAAAGTTATATGTCAATAAGTTCAACCAGAATTGAATTAAAGTTAAGCTGAAAGTAATTAAATTAATAATATATATTTACTAAGTGAATAATATTATTAATTTTTTATTTTCATGATTATGAAATTAAATTATAAAGAAAATAACTAAAACACGATATTTAGATCAAATAATCAATGATTTGAAATTATATTTTAAATAAAGGTTATTGGTCCAATACCCATCACCTACATAAAAATAAAATTTTTATTTCAATACCCAAAACCGATCTTAATCATTATATTAGATTGATTACTAATTGAATCGATTAAATTGGTTGGGCAGATGCGATTCTCACAACATAGTTTTTTACTAGTATTTTAATATTTTATTATCTTTTTACAATTCAAGAAGTTGAAGCTTTTTTTTTTTTTTAATAATTTTTTAATCTAAAAACTTTTAATTTTGGAAGTGTCACTTTTAAGTTCTTCCATTAGACGGAGATTACATTGTTCATGTTTTCTTTTATTTTACTTAACTATATTTGGTACAGAGAATAAATGCCATAAATTCTTAATAGTCAATTTTTATTCTCCTTAGATGATAAAAATAAATAAATAAATAAAAAATGAACATAAACTTATCATGGCAAGAGCATGTTTTTGAAATTGTTTTTTCATGCAGCAGATATAGCAAACAGGTCGGGTCGGGTCATTATAAGTGTTATATTTTCATTAGGGTCAAATTGATTCATAATAGATTGCGAGAATGATTTAAGTGATTTCTATCAGCTGGGATTAGGATTTTTATAAGTGCATGCAATATTACCTTTTAATTGAAAAGGAAATTTAAAATAAATTTTTACATGTATAATTTTTTAAAATTAAATGTAAATATGAAATAAAAATAAATTAGTTATAACTAATTTTTCAAAATTAAATGTAAACATAAAATAAAATAAATAAGTAATAAAAAAACAAAATAACCATTAACAATTAAATATATATATATAAATGAAATATATTTTATTTTATTTTTTACACAAGTCTAAATGTTTTGTCACACGTCTGACCATATAATATATAAACACTTAAAATTAGGATGACGACATTATTAGAGCGAGATTTGCTATGGCAAGCGATTGACTTTTTTAATTTATATATTGACATATTGGCTTTCTTTTTAATTTCAAAAATAATTGCCTTTTATGTTTTTTAAAATATTTTCATAAATTATATTATTATACTTTTATTTTTCCTATATTTTTTGTATATAGAAATGTTCTTGCCTTTAAAGAAAAATAAAAAATTCTATTATTCTTGAAAAATTATCGTAAGCATGAATATATTATAATTTTATGAGGATCCAATAAGAAAATTATCGATTTGCATGCAAATATTGATAAAAACTTTGTTTTAATTTCTTTTTTTTTTTTTTCTTCTCTTTGGTGCTTATTTTTCTCTTTTACTTATATAAAATGAAGAGAAGTGTTAAGCACTTTCTATATTTTGTATTATCTTTGCCTTCTCCATATTATTAAGGCATATTAATATTCATATTTTATTGTATCTTGAATCATATAAAATATGAAATATCTTTTCTATTAGTAGTTTGGATAAGGTTATTGGTATCATTATTTAACAAATTTATTGATCAATCATCCAAAAAAACTTAATTATAAATATTAATCAATATATACGATTTTCTTTTTAATGGATTCCAATTGTACATAAATTTTTTAAAACCAAAATCAAGTTAAAAATAATTTAAATAAATTTGATTGAATTTTAAGAATCAAATATTTATATTCTAAAAAAAATAAGTATTTCTTTATATGGAATTTAGTTTGATAAAAGGGAAAGAAATAATAGTCAATGATTTTATTTTAATAAATATAAAAAGAAATTACTTTTGAAGTTAATAGAATGATAACTATATTAATTTATAAATTTAAAAATTTAATTACTTTATCCATAACAATTCTCGCTCTAACAATATCCCCACTTTAAAATTATAAGCACATTAATATTTTAATATTTTTTATTAAAATAATTCTTTTTTTAATATTACAAATTTTATTTTATTAGAAAAAGAAGAATTATCAAATTTATTAATTTTTTTTGTTAATTAATTTCGAATCAAATTGGTAATTTTTTTTATCGAATTAAATAAAATTTACATGTTAGTTGAAAATTTGCCACATGTAATGGCCTGCTACATTTTGTGTGTATCATTCAATGGATTCTTACAGTTAGTTTAGCCATTACAATCATATTGAAATAATTGTCCTCTAAAAATTTTGAATTTTATTGAATAAGATTTGTTGGAAAAGCTTGGGACCATGCAACAAAATATATTGCACTTTCTTTTTCATGTTTGAATTAGTACTTTTGGCCTTATAAATATTTATATATAATTGACTCTTATTTCTTGATTTACTTTGATAAAAGAAACACAAGTGAAGTATAGTGGACCTAAACCTAGAATTATGTTTTTATGATTACAGAGATGCTAGTGATAAGTGATAACTCTATAAATATAGTCCATACAAGGAAAAGTGCATTTATGACAAATATAGTAAGTAGAAAAAGAATTAATAAATTAATAACAAAAATTATACAAACGCTAATGAAACCTGCTTTAGTGATTAGAAAAAAATAAATAAATTTGAAGTTTTAGAAACTAAAATGTCTCATTATTGAGATGGATGTCTTACTTTGGAATGCTTATGAAAGATTGTCCTAAATTACTCTCTGAATGCTATGATTGCAGTTTTAATATTGTAAGATGATCTGCAAATCAAGTAGCTTATTCGATTGTTAGAGCTGTTGGTTTTTTGTCTGACCTTATGATGTGGGAATTTCACCATTCTCTTTTTTTTTGTGAACGTACTGGTTGCAGATTTATATTGTTAATAAAACTCATTTCTATTAATAAAACTCTTTTTTATTTAAAAAAAAAAAAAGAAACTAAAATGTCTAATATTATACATGAAACACTTGTATATTATAATAAAAGAAAAACTATTTCTGTTAATGTTGAATCATTAATTGACATTTGAGATTTTTTAAAAGATTTATATTTCCTTTTTTAGCATTAAAAATAGAAGAAAAAAATATTTCCATTAATGATGAATCATTAATTAACATTTGAAATTTTTTAAAAGATTTATATTTTATTTTAGGATTAAAGAGAAAATTTTAATATAAATAAGATACGGGTATTAATATCTATTCTTGAATTTTTTTTTTTTTAAATTACTATTGGACTAAAGTACCACTTAAAGTCATTTTTTTTACTAAAAACTAATGTACTGTAGTAATATGAAAAGTTACTGTTAAAAATCTAATATACTGTAGCAACGAGAAAAGTAGTCACACTCAAAGTACTGATATACAAAATATATTTTTTATGATATTTTTCTTTTTGAATATTGAATAAGAGAGATATCTAATAAAACTTAAATTTTAGGCACGTTATGTTTTCCATGTTAATAATTATAGATCATATTTTTTTTTTTCAAATTGTCATTGTTAATTATTATTTGGTAACAAATTAAATTTTGCTGCAAAAAATTTATGCTTCAACTTTTAGTAACATGATGCGAGAAATTTTTAGGTAAATTTAATCTATCATATTATCCGTAAACTAAACTAATTATACCTTCATATATAATTTTATTTATTAGATGCAGTATTTACATTGCTTAGATTATTTATTACTATTAATCATATGTAATTAAATATCAACTAATATAAATAATACACCTAATAAATGAAAGCACATATTAATGTGTAATTGATTTAATTTACAGATAACATGATAGATCTACGTAAGAATTTCTCACATGATGCATCAATTTATTCTTATTGCCATCAACCTATTGTAACAATTTTTACTTTTTTAACATTAAATTAAAAATGTATGCTACTAATTCTAATACTCTTCCGTATCAAAATATTTGTCACTTTTAAAAATTTTATTTTATTTTAAAATATCAATAATTTTAATATGTCATGAAGATATTTCTTATTTTTTTTTCAACTTTATTCTTCTTTTATTTTTTTATTAAATGTGCATATTAATTGCTTTTATTTCTCTACATCAAAATTAAAAAAATATATTTTAATTTTTTTAATTTAAAATTATTATAATTAAGTATTTTTTTAATTTGTGTACTGAAATTTTAAATGATTAATATTTTATAACAGAGTTAGGATTTGTTAAAGTGTGAGGAGAAGAAAATTTAAATTAACACTTCCCCATGGTTGCGGAGCTTGGAGCCTTGGGCTACTTGTTTTTCTATTTATGTACTAATGCAAGATTACCTAACACAATATACAATAAATCTCTTCCCACTTTTAATTTTCTATTTAATTCATTTAATTAGTTTTCTTCTTTCAAAGCAATAAAAACATTGCACATGGTCATCATTTCTTGCTAATTGTCAAACAAAACGGCTAAATTATGAAATTGTTTTTATCTGAATTGCCACATCAAACTATAGATATACGAGTATATTTTAGCTAACATTAAACCTCCCATTTCACCAAAATGCATCTGAAAAATTTTTCACTTTCAAACAAGAAGCAGCCAATATTGTCATAATCAATGGTGAAAAGGCACCAAAAAGTTGGGAATGGGATGTGAGGAAATTGAATTAATGCTTTTGTTGAGGCCAAACAGTTAATGAAAATTAAAGGTACCATTTAGGGTTATATAAAGGTAGCATCATTGTGAAACAACAACAAGAAAACACCAAAAGTTATGGGAAGAAGAATTGTCAAGGTCATTGCATTAAATAAAATTAAATACTAAAATCATTTTCACGACGTGAAATTATAAATTTGAGTACTAAGTATCTAATTAATTGTGGGCTTTCACTTCACGTCAATTTTAATCATTTTTTTATTTAATTTATTTTTTAAGAAATTTTAGCATATATAACTAGTTTATGTTGAAAAAAATTAACAAAATTTAAGTAATTGTTAAGGCTGAAAGGGTTTGAATTCGAGTATAAATCAAAATCAAATTTACTAAAATAAAATAAAATTACTAGTTTAACTTATTTCAATTTTCTCTAAGTGTTGTATCGGACAAAAATAAAAGCATGAATTATAAGAAAGGAGGGAGTTGGAGAGAGATATTAGATATTAGATTAAAGAGAACCTCTGCTCGCTAATCTTATACGAAAATTCTTTAATTATTATGTGTTATAAAATAAAGATAAAAGAATAGATAAAAGTAAAAAAAAAAAAAAGAATAAAAGAGATAATAATTTATGTGTAATTTCATTAATTATAATACCTATTTATAGTTATCAATGGCTACAAAGATAAAAATAGAGAGAAAGTACTAGTATTTTAGAGATAAAGTATTATCTCATAAGAATTTCTATATATAGAAATAAAGATAGACACCTAATATTATTATAACACATGCAATATTATCATAATACTTCCCCTTAAATGTTTATTATAAAAATATGTCTCATTAAAATTTTACTAAGGAAAACCCTCTGGGAAAAAATCTTAGTGAAAAAAAAAGTACACTATTCTTGTAAAATTTGTGTATAAAATTATTTTATTAAAAACCTTACCAAGAAAACCTAATGGGACAAAATCTAAGTTAAAAAAAAAAAGTACAGTGCACAAAAATCTCCCCCTCATGAATACATGATTTCTAACAAAGATTTTGTTGCCGACGCATATCAAATTTATTCATCAATGTTGTTATACAGGGTGCCTTTGTAAATAAATATGCTAAGTTATCAATGGATAGAATTTCATGAACATTTAAAATACATACTTAAGGATATTAAAATAATATCTATATATAATAATTTATTTATAACACTTTCCTTAAATATAACTTGCGCCATGAATATACCTCGTTAAAAACCTTACTAGAAAAACTCACTAGGAAAAAAACATAGCTAAGAAAAAGAGTACAATTCATGTGTTATTCTCTTATTGCACATATTGCCAAAGCCTTTTGTCAAGAAAATCTTGTGAGACAAAAACTTGACTATAAAAAGAATACAATCTTATATTAATTTACTCCCCCTGATGAGAACAACATTTTAACATAGCGTATACTAAACGAAGGAACAATGTCGTTCAAATTAGATAAGGACTTATTAAATAAGTCTACTAGATTGTCACTCGAGTAAATTTGGTGGATATCTATTTAACTGCTCTTCTGGAGCTCATGCATCGAAAAGAATTTTGGTGAAATATGTTTAGTTCAATCATACATGATATATCTATCTTTAATGTGTGCAATGCAAATTGTTATTTTTAAATAACATAATGAGAGTATTTTTATTGACATACTTTATGACCATAAAAACTTTTATAGAATTGCAGTATCATCATAAGTAAATGCATATCTAGTTTGAGATCTACCCTTATATTGATTAGACAAATAACTAACATCTATATGTAGACCAATATCAAATATGAATTATATGAAAATATAACCAAATCAATAGTGTCTTGAAGATAACACAATAGGTCTTTTACACCACTCTCATATCTTTTAGTAGGTGTATAGTTATACTTAATTAGGAATTTTTTTTTCAAATACAATATTAGGCCTCATGCAATCTATAAGATACATGAGTGCCCCTATAGTAGTACTTATATATGGTATTTCAAGACCAAATATCTATTTGTTATCTTCTTTAGATCTAAAAGAGTATCTCTTCACTTTTAGTGAGCAAACTACCACTGATGTGTTTAAGAAAAAAGATTTATCCACACAAAATTGCTTAAGTATCTTTTCCACATAAGTAAGCTAGTGTATTATCACTCATTGATGATCGATTTGTAGGCCAATACAAAATTTTGTTTCCCCTTAATTCATCTTGAACTCATTTTTTTAAAAAATACATGTTTCTTTGAGTTCTTTAGGAGTCCTATTTTAATTATCTAGAATATACTACAATAACATAACCGTTATATGTTCTTTTATGACTATAAATGAACATAGTACATTATTCACATATCCTTCTTTCAGTAAGGATATAATCATATGATTATACTACATACGTCCATTTTGCTTTAATCCATATAAAAATTTATGCAATTTGATAAAATATAAGTCACGTGTTTGATGTGTATTTCTTTTTAGTATCTTTAGTCATTCTAGAACTCTCATATAAATATTATTTTCACAAGATGCATATCATGCCTTTCTTCAATTGCCATAATAATCAAGTATTAGAATGTGATCATATTCATAATAGAAGAATCACTTTTCTCATACTCAATACCATGTCTCTATGAAAAACCATAGAAACTAGCCTTGCTTTATATCTTACCACCTCATTATTCTTATTACACTTTCGAACAAACACCCATTCACATTTTGGGGGTCGGCATAACATGTCTAAATTCCTTGTATTTAAAAAGCGAGTCTAGCTTAGCCTGAATTTGCCTATTTCTATGATGGCCAATCATGTTTATGCTGATATTTAGTTGTATTCATAGGTGTTGGATCTAAATTATCTCTTAAAATAGCAAGAACTACTGTTAAGGCAAATTTGTCATAAATGATAAATAAATTTCTATCAAAATTTTCTCCTATATCAAAAAATTAATTGAGATCTCATAATTTTTCATTCATATGATTATCAACTCAAAAGCCATATTTGAAAGATTTAATTATTCTTTTGTCTCAATCTATGTCTTATCATTGGCTATAGTTTTTTGGCTGAGATCTTCCTTTTTTATAGGCTTCTCTTCAGGAAATTTTCTTAATTAGTAATGCTCTTTTCTTTTTAGCAGATTAATTTTTATTTTTAGTTCTAATTTACTATCCATGCTTCTAGCGTGTATTGAACTTGATTTTCTATTTTCAATAAGAACCACAACTTTTCCTAAGGTATTAGCAGCTATAATGTGAGATTTTATCACTCTTTTAGCATCTATAAATACATTTGACAGTTGAGTTATAATTTGTTATAATTGTGTTACTTTATGAACTTTTAGTTCACTCTATCTTGTACATAAATCAAAATTATTTAATAGGGTCTTTCTTCCAAGAAATTTTCTGACATTTTTTAGCACTGCAGATGCTTTTTCTCCCCTAATATCAAGAAATGTATCTTATCAAAATAAATTTTAAGTCTTTTCTTTGGACTTTTTTGTTGTTACGCATGAAGATGATGTTATTGGTACATATGACCAAAAACTCATAGATAAAAAAAAATATTAAGCTCATGTCCACGTACAAGTTGTAAAAGAGAATATCTATTAATACAGATGTTCGAATCCAAAATAAAGCAGCATGCATAATGGTATGTCATACCAAACCTTCAAGGTTTGATTATTAAACTACAAATTCAACGCTTGAACTACAAATTCAACGCAACATTTTTTTCATGTATACTAAAGACAAAATACTGATGAATTTAGTCATAGATTATAATATAAAATAACATGGATAAATAGATAAATAATTTATCGATATATTCCCATAAGGTAGTAAGAATAATACGCATAATCTTAACCAATTACTTATTTAAGAAGTCTATATATTAAGCTGAATTAAGTCTTCCATGTGGGTTATTTATCTTCCCGAGTTCTCATGATCTACACCTCACTTTTGACTTTTGGTAGTGTACAACATTCACTTCAGAGATTGCTGTTATATCAGAGGGCCTTACTTGACGAAATAAATTATCATAAAATTTGAAAGCCACGAATAAAACAATAATGACAAATTTGTCTCCATAGCGGTATAAAGATTTTTTGATCAAAAGATAGATGCAATAAAATTTATAAGACTTTAGTTCGTGAAAATTAAAACACCAATCAATTTCTTGCAAAGATTTATAGCCAATTTATTTAGTTCTTTAGGAATATAATATATCAAGTTTTTAACAAATTAGGATACTAGTTTTTCAATAATTTAGAATACTCGGTTCTTTAGGAATTTAGGATACTAATTCTTCAAGAATTTATATTTTATTTATTTATTTATTTGATTAGTTTTTCAAGAATTATAGAAAAATATTAGTTTTGAATTTATTTTATTCTATAAGAACTATAGAGAATATTAATTTTTTAGGAATTGTAAAATATTATTTTTCAGGAACTGTATTAATTTGTTTAATTCTGCAAGAATTTAGAAGACAAATTCTTAGGAACTATAATTAAATTAATTCCTTAAGAACTATATTATGTTTTAATATAATTTGAACTCCTAAATATTACAATAGATAAATAGACTTACAATGAAGATTTTAATGTTTCCTGCATAAACAAATATTTATTGACATGTAACGAATAGTTAAAAAGAAAATTGTAAAACTAAATCGTGCTGAAAACGTATTACAAAGTAGAGAAAAAAGAATAGAGAAAAGTAAAAAAAGAATAAAAGAGAAAATAATTTCTGTGTGTGTAATTTTATTGATTGTAACACCTATTTATAAATATCAATAGTAATTGAGATGGATATAGAAATTAAGTATTATCTCATAAGAATTTTTATTAATACAAATAAGAATAGACATTTAATATTATCATAATACATTCAATATTATCATAATATTATGTTTATTTTTTAATTATTATATTAAACATAAATATATAGGAAAATTTTAAAAAAGTGTTATGGGTTTTTTGTAATTTTACAAGTTTTTTTTGTTTTTTTTTTAACAAATCAAGGCATGTGATTAACACATTAGCACATGAGAGGTCCCTTAACGCCCAAAGCTGTCAATATCGTACTCTTGCTGACATGGATGTATGCAGGCCAATTAGATTGTCTTACTCATCTAGCGTGGCATTTGTCATAAACAGAATAAAAAAAAATTAAATTGATTTTAGAAGTTAAAGAGTAAATAAACCCAGAGTGCAAATTGATACAGAAACCTAACTAAGAACATAAATTACAATATAAACCATAGATTTAAACCAAAAACGAAATTAAATGCAACCACCACAACCATTCAAATTGATTGCAAGCAAACAACAGCTTTTTAAATTGATAAGAGAGACTTCACATTCAGAATGAGCCTCCAGAATCTGACTATAGAAACCTAAAATTGTTAGATTTTTTTAGAGAATTACTTGACACATGGCAAAAAAATTTTGTGAACAACTCTTGAGCTCAGTTTTTGTTATATATATATATATATATATATATATATATATATGACTCTAAAAGTTAGTTTGATTAGTAAGAAAATTTATTCTTTTATTAATTAGAATTCAATTTTTTAGTCAGTATTCTTGAAAGTTATAAAAGCGTGAAAGTCAACTAAGAAATTTGTTTTGTAACAGTTTGGAATACATCTAATAGTTAGATAAGCTCTCGCTTTCTCTCTACTGTAATCAATAAAATTAGAGTTAATTTTTCTATAGAATATTAATATGTTATTAAAGTTTTATTCTTTGTTGATTTTTTTCTTGTGCTTTCTATTCTTTGTAAATTTTCTGTAAGTTCACAATAAGGGAAGGAAAGGAATGAGAATACAAGAAATATAAAAATTTATTTATTTATCTTTATTTTTTCAGTAAACATAATTAAAAAAAATAAAGGGTCAATAAAAAATACTAAGATTTTT
This sequence comes from Reutealis trisperma, assembly GCA_947687605.1. Lineage (NCBI taxonomy): Eukaryota > Viridiplantae > Streptophyta > Magnoliopsida > Malpighiales > Euphorbiaceae > Reutealis > Reutealis trisperma. Next base: position 571,903 of record CANTUT010000528.1, on the reverse strand, counting down.
TAAATTTTAATGAAACAATATTAATTTTGGCTTTTTGTATATTGATTAAAAAATTTTGTAATAAAAAAAAAACTAAATTAAGCAAATGAATACAAATCTACATACCACTCATGGGCAACTATATATTATATTAAAGAATAGTATATTTATATAATTAAGATTGTGGGCTATGGTAAAATAGTAGTCTTAAATAATTAGTCCAAAGTACGGATATTGTTTAGAGTAGCTGAGTAGACAAGTCTATCATTTTATAATGCAATTAGGGCTAAGGTCTATAATTGCATGTGCCACCCACATTTTACACTGTCTTTTCTATTTCTTAAAATGTAATGTTTGTCAATTAGTATCTATAAAGAGCCAATCAGATCAAAAAGCAAATTGCCACTGAGAAGAAATAACAATTTTTTCTTTTAAAAAAAAAAAATCAAATATCAGTAGTATGTCAACAAGTGCATATATTCTGTCAACATAATAATATTAAATGAAAAAATATATTAATTATATTATAACATATAATCTCTTTAACAATATCCATTTAATACATATAAAAATTAATATTTATAATTTTAGTGATTAAAAATTTTTAGTATTAGTGTTATAAGCATTTGGCAACATAATTAACATATATTTACATTTATTAATATTCTGACTATGTATATACAATTATTGATAATTATTAATTTTAATAATAATTATTAAATTATATTTAATTAATGCAGCTAAATTTAATATTTGTTGTAATGTTAATTTTTTTTCTAAATAAAAGATAATATTTATAACTATTTTTTAAATTATATTCACACATTAAGAAAATGAGAATTTTTAATTTCTTTTATAAATTTTCTATGTATCAAAAAGTAAAAAACTATTGACAAGTATTTTTTCCTCAAATTTAATTCCGCTTCAGTTAATTTAAATTTCAATTGATTAAAATTTAGAGAAAAATACAGTGAAAATTATGTGGTTTAACATTTATTTTAAATAATTTTTTGTGATATTTTAGTATTTTGTGTTTGTCACTGTTAAATATTTTATTGCCAATCTACTAATGCCATTTATTTTTATTGACGTGCAAGTTTTTTATAATAAAAAATAATTTTCATAAAACCCATAAAGTACTAAAATATCATAAAAATAATCATAGGGTAATTTATTATATTTTTCGTAAAAAAATTTTATTATTAAAAATTTATCACATCAGTAAAATAAATAACATAAGTGAATTAGTGATAAAGTGTTTAAAGAAAATATTAGAGTAGCATAAAAAACACTACCCTTATTTAAAACAAATATCAAAACTCATAATACTTTACTGTATTTTCGCCTAAAATTCGTACCTATAGTTGATGAATTTATTATTATTATAACCATAACTATGGCCCACGTAAAACTATAATTTGACATTTGTATATAATTCAACCACTACTCTTTACTTCTTAATAAAGCAAATAAATAATACACAGGTTCTCAATTGACTTGTCCCAGGGGCCTGCCCCAAAATATTATAAAAAATCTTTTATAAAAATTAAATTTATCTCTAAAATTAAAAAAAAATTATCAAAATGCTAAATAAAATCTTTTATGTTATATATCTTTTAATTTCTTATAAAATACAGTAGAACTTTGAATGAAAGGCAGAAATTTTTTAAAAATGTATCCTACATTATTTTTAATAAGAAAATAAATAGTATAACTTTGAACCTCCTATGAAATAAAATACTATAGGATTATTTACTATTTAGTCACTATATTTTAAATTAAATTACACTTGAATCCTTTTATTTTAAAAAACCAATTATAACATTCTTGCAGTTTAAAACCATTAACTCTTTAATCTTTTTCATCCAAATTTTTTCAATTTTTTATGAGTCAAAGATGAAATGAAATCTAAATTATTCTTGCTACGACTAATTGCTAATTCCAAAAGCATCTTGGCATGTATAAAGGAATTAAAACATGAATTCATACAGAAATTAAAAAAAAAAATCCCATATCAAGAATTCATATAGAATTTATCTATTTTAATTTGTTTTATTTTTAATTAAATATGAAAAACAAGAAAATCATAAAAAGAAACTAATAAAAAAAGAAAATTATAAAAAAAGAAAGAAATTGAATTAGCGGCGACTTTGATAGAGGAGATGACTAGAAATTTTCACCAACACTAGCACCAACCGACCGATTCACCAACACTAGCAACCAACCAACAAACTCAACAACAAATTCCTCTAAAAATCAAAGAAACATATCAAGAAATCAAAGAACATATGAGTTGAAGAGAAAGCTTTAGTTTATCGGTTAAGAGCAAATCACAAGAAATAAAATCCACGAATATTCAAAGTATTTAATCAAATGGAAAGTATACAAGTAAATAATAAATGATGTTATATACTTTTAGTACTAACCAATACCACCAGTAGAGGGAACAATCAACTACTTGGATGCCAAGATTAAGTGTCTTCAATTGGGTATCGTCAAAAGAACTGCTTGGATTTAGAGATCGTATTATTTGATTTTATAGATTTGCTTGTTTTGAATTTGTATGTGATGTTGATGCACTTTTACTATTTTGTATATTTGGGTGAGGAAAAAAATAACTAGAACAGGAGAAGGAAAGAAGGAAAGAATTTTTGGTGGTATTATTGGTAGAAATTGTGAATTTAGAACAAAATGAGAGGTATTTTAATCATTTCACATGCTCTTAATCAAAAATTAAAAAAAAAAATGGATGGAAGGATCAAATAGTTAATGAATTCAAAATATAAAGATGTTATAATTGGTTTTTCAAAATAAAGGAATTCAAGTGTAATTTGAGTCAAATACAGAGACAAAATAGTAAAATACCCAATACTATATTGCTCAAGTGATGAAAAAGATAAATCTTTATAAGAGTAAAAACAATGCAAGTACAAGTATTGCTCAGAATCCAGATAATTTTCCATCAATATTGAGAGGTAGACCGCACATTCTCAATCTCTCATCATGAAAAACTTAGCTTGTTGAGTTATTATTGTCTTGTAGTTAAATTTGAAAGGAAAGCTCATAGATTAATTGCTTTGTAATTAGATATGACAAGATTATTATTGCCAAAATTATAAGTTTTGTGATAGGACCTGTAATTATAATTACTCTTTAGGTTCTCAATAGGGATGAAAATTTTGACTTAGCTCTAATGGTTGTTTGTCTAATCCTATCACCTGCTATAAATCTAACTCAAATATCCATTAATATAGTTGATATTCTACTTCTATATTGGCCATAGCCATTGCAAATGGTGTAAGGCATACGAATGGAGGCTGGTGCTAGTGAGGGCTTCTTTAAGGGGTTATGAGGCCTCATCCAATCACTTGCCTGATCCGCTAGAGGGAATCAGAATGCTCATTTAGGTTTAGACTAATGATGGAACTCTTGAGTTCAAATTGGTTGAAATTGAAAATGATTTTGGGAGTTGTCACCTTAATTTTATTTATTAGAAAAATATTAAGGAAAAAAATTCAAATCGACTCCAATTCGTTAATCTTTGATTAATTTAACCAAGAATAAAATCACCAGTCTCGAACTAGATCGAGTTTGGAAACTAGGATTTTGTTTTTAAATAATCTTGATTTGACTCTTAAGTTTAATTTGACTTTAAAAATTAATTTCATGGATGACATTTATAAGATGATAATTATAAGTAAAATGTATGAACATGACATAATATGGATGTATGAAAAAATTAACGAGTGAATAAAGTAAATCATCCATGAATTAAGAAGAGTGTTCCTTCTAGTCTTTATGGATTATAGGGAAATTGCATAATCACTTCTTAATTCTAAAAATAAATATATAATTGATTATAATTGAAAGTAAAGGGAAAATAGAATTAATTTTGGGATTGAATTTGTGGTTTAGATTTAAATTCCAAACTTGCCTATGTACCCTGATGAATGGGGGATCAAAACCCATGTGGTTCATTTAACAATTAAGTGGAGAAGTTTAGGGATTTATTAGATTGATTGATTTGATTTGGGTTTGTAGGTGAGAGGAAAAATTGGTATCTTTGCTTTTGGCGGGATAGAGGATTTTTCCAAATCGAAATTCTATTTTATAAAGACCAAGTGATTGAATTGATTAGAAGATTAATTAATTAATTAAAATTATTAATTAACTAATTAATGTGATGAAATAAATAGAATAATTAATTAATTAAGAGGATTAATTAATTAATTAGGATGATGAGTGGATTAATTAATTAAGAAAGATTAATTAATTAATTGATAGGATTGATTTAAAGAAGTGATTAATTAATTAATTAATTAAAAATATTAATTAATTAATTTGGTGATTAATTTAGAAAAAGATTAGTTAATTAAAATGATTAATTAACTTAGGTTAGGTGGGGCAATTAATTAAAAAGATTAATTAATTAATTTAGAGAGTGATTGGAGGGAGAAGAAGAAGAGAATTTGGTAGATAGCTGTCAAATACTAAATTGAGGAGAGAAAAAAAAATGGTAGAAAGGAGAGGGTTTTTATAGGCGAAGGGTAAGACTAAAAAGGGCTTAAAAGTGGGCTAAAATGAGAGGCAAAATCAAAATTTCAAGGCTGAAAAAGGGGGGACCAGTCTAGCAGATCTGCTAGGCCTTTGGGTGGATTCCACCAATATGACTGGAGGTAATCTACTGGATACGCTAGCGGATCAGGCAAAGGTGGCCAGCAGATCCTCCTGGTAGCTGACATGTGGCAATTTTTTTTTTTTTTTAGAGATTCATGTTAGTCCATGTTGAAAAAAATGAAGCATTAGGAGCAATATACTTGAAGGTCTAATCGGTAGGCGGGACCACCGTACTAGTTCTGCGTAGTGCACTAAAATTAGTATGTGATAGGCTGCAGCCCGAAGATGAGGGTATAAAAGTAAGAGTTCACAATTGCCCTCTTATCATAATTGTCTTATCTGTAAGGCAATTATGATGATAGTGAACCCATGAATTGGGATGGTATAAGGAATCAAATGGATGTCTAGGTCAGTATTTGGATATGTTTAAGTGAGATAAGTGGTTAAGAAGGAAGATGGTGAAGAGAACCATAGGAATGTTTAAATAATCATTCCTAAACACCTATGGGTGAAAAATATGGCTGATAAATAAGAGCAAGAAAAAGACTAGAGGGATATCGAGACTAGTGGCTAAATATTTTTAGATGAATTAATAGACATGATTGAGTCTAATGAAAAGCGAGGAAAGGACCCAGAGGGACATTTAGATTAGACATTTCTGGATGAAGAGTTTGGATGACTTTTGGATAAGAGAAGTGGAGAAAGGAATCAGAGAGATGTCACTATCTAGACATTTATGAGTGAAAGATATAATTGACTATAAGATGAACAAGGATGACAAAAGGGTACTAGATTAACATCAAAGTGAGGATTTAGATGTGTGTGGGTGGAGGACATGATTGATTCAAAATAAGGGGAATGAAAAAGGAACCATAGGAGTATCTAAGTGATTGTTTCTAGACATTTATGAGTGGAATTGAGGCATTTTGGTAAAAAAAAAAAAAAAAGGTAGAAAAAAAGAACTATAAGGATATCTAGGTGACCGTTTCTACACTTTTATAGGTAAAAGAGGTGGAAAAAGGAATCGTAAAGATGTTTAGGTGACCATTTTTAGACATTTATTGGTGTTGATAGATTTTGGATTAAATAAAAAGGAGAGCCTTGACCTATAGCGAGTTGGCTTGAGAGACTTTAACAAGATTTTAGTAAGAGGAGAGTCTTAGCCTATGGTGAGTCGCTTTGAAAGATTCTGACAAGATTTTGATAAGAGGAGAGCCTCGGACTATGGCGAGTCAAGTCAAAAGATTCTGACAGAATTTTGGTAAGAGGAGAGCCTCGGCCTATGGCAAGTCAGCTTAAGAGATTTTGATAAGATTTTGATAAAAGGAGAGCTTTAGATTATGGTGAGTCAGCTTGAGAGATTCTGATAAGATTTTGGTAAGAGTAGAGCCTCAGCCTAAGGAGAGTCACCTCTAAAGATTCTGATAAGATTTTGATATGAGAAGAGCCTCGGCCTATGGCAAGTCAACTCGAGAGATTCTGATATGATTTTAGTACAAAGAGAGTCTCAGCCTACGGTGAGTTGACTCGAGAGATTCTGATAGAATTTTGATAAAAGGAGAGTCTCGACCTATAGCGAGTGGGCTTAAGAGATTTTGAGAAGATTTTAATTGCATTAAGGAAACTTAGGCTTCTAAATGTGAAAGGTTAGGCCTTTTGGAAGGCTTGAAGAAACTTTGCTAGGATTAAAAGGACTTTAGACGTCACACTTTGTCAAGTAGATCTAAAGTTATCATTTAGCTTCAAGGAGACACTAGTCAGCTTTAGGAGATATTGGTCAGCTTCGAGGAAGTATTGATCAGCTTTAAGAGATGTCGGTCAGCTTCAAGAAAGTATTGGTCAGCTTTGGGAGATGTTAGTCAGCTTTAAGGAAATACTAGTCAACTTTAGAGAGGTTATTAGCTCTGTTAATGCATGATTATATATGGCTGCGGATAGTTGCATATGCATGTATGTTTGTGTATAGATGATGCATGTTTGTATCTCCATGTTTCAGGTTTCACGGACCTTGTGTTTAATTTTTATGCTATGAATGATTTGTGATGATGTTTGTAATGGATGATTGTATGGATGCAAGAGGGCAGATTCACGCATTTACTTTATGATTGCAATTTTTTCATGTGACTTTTGCATTTGTGGAGCCATACATTTATGAACAAAGAAAATTGACAAGTGACTCAGAGGCATCTCTGGTGGTACCAAAGTTCAAAGTTGGCATTTCTAAAGTTTTAAGGATTTTTGGACTTGCTTTAGAATGTTGCAAGCCAGATAGTTATTGCTGGTTAGTTGAATTTGTCCACCGTGATTGAGGAGTTCTATGATCTCAGCGATCAAAGAGATATTAGGAGGCAAGGGCTCTAGATGAGGACCTTAATTTTCTATTTGACAACTAGATATCTATTTTTCAATTCCATCAATTTGGATGATGCTAGAGTGGCTGGATTGGTATTACAGATGGAGTAGAGTCACTCTGTGGTTGGAGTTGTACTGTTAGAGACACTGATGAGTCTCTATTACTTTGTTCAGGGTTTAAAGAGATGGACTACCTCCCCAGTTATTCTCTAGATGAGAAAAATTTATTTGTTCTCATCCTTCTATGTTAGAGGTGCTTTGTGGGTATCTGATTTTAGATTTGGGTTATTTTGCAATCATTTCTGAGTGGTGGCCCTTGCTTTTTAGTACTAATGTGCCTTATTGAGGCTTGGTCAGATATTGGACAGAATGGTTATCAGAGCTTATCTAAGAGGACATATTTTAGGACTGACAATAGTAAGAGATTAGATCTCTCGTGACCAAAGGTCATTAGTGTCAAGTGGTTTACTTGCTAAGCTTAGCTTTAATGAACTTCTGCTAGGGGATGAGGGTTTTGCGATAGATGAGGCAGACTCAAGACGTGCCCTCAGTTGTTCCCTTTTTAGAGTTTGTGCAATTGCTAGAGCTATTAGGGATGGCTGGCTAAAGAGCTTTCATGCTATTCATTTTGGGATTTCATTTTAGATTACAGAGAGGTATGGAAGGAGGTTGATAAAAGTGGTTTAGCAGGTTGAGAAAGAGTATCAGGCTGCCTTACTAAAGAAAAATAGAGGGTGATGCAGATGAGGAGGGGGAGATTGTAAGAGGAGCCATCGATAGCAAAAAGACTATAACGTAGATGGAGGGAGTGACTTAATCTTTAAAGGAGACCAGGGGATCTATTAGAGGTGCGATACCATAGGTTGTAGTAATGACCTGGGCTGTAGTGGCGATGGCAGAGGAGAATGTGACTACAGTGAGGCAATAGGATGACATTACATTGGAGGTTCAGAGAAAGACTACTATAATTAAGGCAGAAAGGAGGACTGTAGTTTTTGGAGTGCAGAGGACACCATAGTATGGAGCAGTTTCTAAGCGAATGTGGAGGAGGATTTTTGGAAGCAGTTTTGGAACGACTAGTACTCAAGAGAGGTTTTCTAATATTGATGTGGTGAATAGTTTTAATTCTACTAGTACTTTTACTGTTGTAGCGGAGGGAGCTACAGAGACTAGGAGGAGGGGTGTGACCATTTGAGAAGATTGTGATAGATATTGATTTTGATAAGGGCAAGAAATGTGCATCCTAGGAGGAAGAGGAGGATTGACTAGACTATGACCTCAGACATGACCTTTTTGCTTTCTATTTAGCTTTCATGTAGGTCGATAGGACTACATGATATAAGATAAAATATAGATGACATTAAAAGGGATATCCTTTTATCATGATGATGCGCTTGTATCTTGTAAAATTTGATTACCATTAAATAAGAGATTTATTTTTACTCTAATTTATGCCTAAATTGCCTTTTTGGGTTTTCAACTTAGTGAGCTCTTCTCTTTCTTTTTTTTTTCTTTTTCTTCTTTTTGTATTTTTTGTTTAGGCAAAAGGAATTATGTGAAGGATGTATTAGGCACAGATGAAAAATTATTTTGTATTATAATTTAGACTGCACTGGAGTCGGACTGCCTACTTATCTCTTACATCTTCTCTCTTTCTTTTTTGAGGGAGAATTAGGTCCACGTAGTTCTAATTACATATGCATGAAAATGAAAATGAAATGTAGATGTCATTTTTAGAGAAGTATCACTTTGGTTGATTCAGGTTGCAAGGATGAAAAAATTCATTTTCCTACACGTTCATAAGGATGGTGCCTTTATCGAATAGGATCTTTTTAAGAATGTACTATGCAGGCCAATTTGGTTTGAACTTTCTCTTGGATTATGATTAGGAGCTTAGATGTCTCCTAAAACTAGAATTCTTATTTTTTGCATTCTCATTGAAATGCTCAACTAGTCTCTGTTGATAGCCCTAAAATGTGTGTAGAGCATTCATTTTCTTTTCATCAATGGCCTTTAACTAGTCATGATGCCCTTTGATCTATTTTGCCTTCATTCTCTATAGCCTCTGCTTGACAAGCTTCATGTGTAGGTTAGGACCTTGTGAACTGCGATGCTGGGATTTATCCCAACCCTATCCTTGAGTTCTTAAGCAGAATAGTTTAAGAGCTCATGAGCCATTTTGATTAATGATATACGGATGCAATATATGCGATTCTTTTTTTGATTTTTCCTCTGTGCCATAATTAATTAATCCATTTACCTTTCTTTTATTTTTTTTCATTTTTCATTTTTTTTTGTTTTTTTAGATGTCCCATTTAAAGATGAACCAAAAGAATTAAAGCTAAATAGAAAGTTTGAAAATTTTTTATTACTTACAAAAATTTCATCATCATAGGTTACATTAAAAGATAAGCCTAAAAGGCAAAATATAGACTCAGGAGGACAAGACTCGATGGACTAGAACTCAAAGAAACATTTAATAAAAACAAATTCAAAAGACTTAGGCTTAGACTCAGACTCAGGTGACTCATATACAGACTCAAACTTAGATGACTCAAACACTGACTCAGAGGACTTGTGCATAGCAAGGCTAGCACTTTTTATTTGGTAAATCTTAAGATGGTCGGATGAGCTCAGTGGTTTGAAAGAGGATTGGTGGTGGTGTTAGACTTTGAGCTTGGGAGCAATAATATCTTCACAGTCAATGAGGTCTTGGATTTTGTGCTTTAGAGCATTGCTTGCATTAGTATTATGCCACGGTCCTTGATATTGGTCACAATGCTTATTGGCATTATAATTCTTGGGTAATGAATCAGGAGGTGCTCTTAGCTCTAAAGGCTTGACAAGATGGGCTTCCAAGGCCTTTTTATAGATAGTGCTTAGGAGCATGTCTAACTTAGAGAAAGCTCTTCTTTTTAACCTCATTGGCTAGTGAAAAGAGGTAACATTTACCTCCCTTCCTCTTTGGGTGGTGAAGTTGGTGGTGTTGTTGTTCTTATGATATCTTGAGCTAGAGGATTCATCCTTGATTTACCCTAATTGGATCAAATCTTCTAACTTGCTAGTAGTGGTAATAAGAGCTTTGAAGTTGGGGAGGTATCGAGTTTGCAAATAAGCTTGGTATTAGGGGAGGAGATTCTTGATAATGATATCAATTTGCTCTACTTTAGATGGATGGTTCACCATTTGGCCTGCTTTTGCCCTTCATCTTATAAGGAATGCTATAAAGGATTCTTTTTGATCTTGCTTGGCTGTTTCTATATTCCTACAGGTGACATCCACTTAAATATTATAGTGATATTATTTGACAAATACATTGCATATGTCATTCCAAGTTTTCTTATGATTTGGTCTAGATTTAATAACCATTTAATAGCAGCTCCAGTAAAAAATTATTGGAATAACTGAGCAAGAAGCTTGCCAACCATACCAAAGGGTCTCATAGGGCCCATATATATCTTGAGGTGAGTTTTGGGGCATATGGTGCCATTAAACTTGTCTATGACTTGCATTTTGAATTTCAGTGAAAACCTTGTATTAGGAAAGAGAGTCAGAAATTTGACATCTAACATGTCTTCATGCTTTCTTATGTTCTTGATAGTCCTCTCTATGGCCTCAAATTTCTCTATCAATTTCTTGGCTTTGGGAAAGTTGGTTAAATCTCCACTTTGAAAAGGATTTGCAGTGGAAGTAGGGGCGGTGGCATTTAATTCCACATCAGTAGAGGTAAAGGTCTCAGGTGCCTTCACTTTATTGGTGAGATTGATAACAGGAAGAGTGAAAATAGAGGTATGGCTACTCCTAGCTTAAGTGGAAGTAGGCTGAGCAAGGAGAGGAGTAATAGTGGTATTGGTCATCTCTTTAACCTCATTGATGATTGATTGGTGTTGGGTGTTGAGAGCAATAGTGAAGTTGGTGGACTAAGCATTTAATACATTAGTGAAGAAATCAATTTAGGTTTTAAAGGCAGTGGTGAGTGCGTTAGCATCTTGGTCGAGGGGGTTGGAAGTATTGACCATTGGTACCTTCAAAAGAAAAAAGAAAAGGAAAAGGTAAGAATTTGCACTTTGAAAGGGAAAAAAGGTGTATGCAATGATGTGTTAGGGAAAAGGATTCCCCTTGTGCTTGGTTGGTCACTAGGTTGGGAAATTTGGTGATGGACCATCGATTTTAGTGTTTGAGGTATTCAAATTTATTGAGTTTCTCATGTATGCATGACAATGTCATGATGCATGTCAAAAAAGATTTCATAGGCATATGTATGAATATCTCCACTGTTATGGTACATGGAACATAAGGTCAATGCTAGGGCGACTATATGCACAAGGGTGAAAGGTTGTTTGGTTTAGAGTCTCCATTCCACTATAGCATCAATATACTTAACCACATATGAGGCAAGAAGTTTTGTGTGGGTTCAACAGTACTGATTAATCGTTACACCACCAAAATGATCAAAAATTCATCACGGAGTGGAATGCTTTTGCTATCTCCTAACATACTCAAAAAGAGTTATTGAGCCAATGCTACTCGCCAGCCAAAAATTTTACTAGTGTTAAAGCTAGGCAATGAGCCTTTATTATACAAAGTAATGCATGAAAGTCAAATTATACATAATGAGACAAATGGATATTATTTTGGAAAATTTTTCCTTAATCAAATAGTAATCCTCTAATTTGTTTTCCTTTTTTAAAAGGTGGCAACCACTCCCCAACGGAGTCGCTAGTTGTGAGACTTCGCCTGAGCACTGATCCAATTCGCTAGAGGGAATTAGAATGCTTATTCAGGGTTAAACTTACCATGGAACCCTCGGATTTGGATTGTTTGATATTGAAAATGATTTTGAGAGTCACCACCTTAATTTTACTTTGTGGGAAAAATATTATGGAAAAATAATATGAAGGGGCCCCTAATTTTCTAAAAAGTAATTAGGGTTTACTTGCTTTTGACTGGTGGAGGATTTTATTGGACCAAAGTTTCGTTTTATCGGGATTAGTAATTGGATTAATTGGAGGATTAATTAATTAATTAAAATGATTAATTAACTAATTAATGTGATGAAATGGATAGAATAATTGGTTAATTAAAAGGATTAATTAATTCATTAGGAGGATGAGTGGATTAATTAATTAAAAATAATTAATTAATTGGTTGGATTGATTTTAAAAAAGTGATTAATTAAAAGGATTAATTAATTAATTTGGTGATTAATTTAGAAAAAATTAGTTAATTAAAATGATTAATTAAGTTAGGTTAGGGTGGGGCAATTAATTAATTAAGAAGATTGAATAATTAATTTAGAGAGTGATTGGAGGGATAAGAAGAAGAGAATTTAGTAGATAGCTATCAATATCAAATTAATGGGTGAAGAAAATGGTGGAAATGAGGGGGGGTTTTTATCGGCAAAGGGTGTGAGATAAAAAGACAAAAAATGACTTAAAACTTAGCTAAAAGGAGGGGCAAAATTGGAATTTCAAGGCTGAAAAGGGGGAGTCAATCTAGTGGATCCGTAGGCCCTTGGACGGATTTCGTCGGTATGATAGGAGGCAATTTGTTGGATAAGCTGGTAGATCAAGCAAAGGTGGCTAGCAGAGGTTGACACCTAGTAAACTTTTTTTTCTTAGAGATTCATGTTAGTTCATGTTGAAAAAAAAATGAAGCATTTGAAGCAATATACTTGAAAGATAAAATTTTCTTTATCGCCCTCGAACCCCCACATGCTAACTTGCTAGCGGGTTCGCCGTACTAGCTCTGTGTAGCACACTAAATTTATCATGTGTTAGGCTGTGGTCAGATGATAAGGGTATAAAATTAAGGATTTATAGGGGTCAAGTTGTAATTTCATTGTGTCTTTAGGTCTCAATGCTTTTATTGATTATTTGAGCTTCAAGCCCATTATTCTTAAAACTCAAATTGGGATATTATTTATTTGGACCTTAGCTGTTTTTTTTTGAGTATATTGATATAATATTGAATTATTTAGGCTTCATGCTTTTAATTTAATGACAACAATTTTTTTTAAAAAGAATATCCATTAATATATTTTATATTCATATAATGTTAATACACAAAATTACATATGATGCTTTTATATATATATATATATATATATATATATATATATATATATATATATATATATATATATATATATATATATATATATATATATATGATGAGCAGGTATGGATATATTAAATTCAGACTTCATATAAGCTATTAAATAACGGCTTTACGTATTATATTTATATCAGAATTGGTATAATAGAATCGGACTGAATTGGATGCCATTACTGTGAATTTTTAAAAATGATTAGTAAATTGATATAATTTAATAAGAAATAAAATGTAACGTCTAAAATGTAATATATTAAATTAATTAACACTTAAATAAGCATAATTATACTTAGAAAAAATTAATTTACATAGATAATAACAATAAATTAAATTTAAATTACATAACTAATAATAATAAATCAATATTATTTTATTAAGTTATGAGAGAAAAATCATTTTATTTAAGATGAATAAGGTGATAAAAAAAAATTTCTTTCTATTTCAAGCAAATAAAGTAAAATTAGAAATTAAATATACAATAATATTAAGTAAACACCAATAAAAAGAGTGTAAGAGAGGATCTAAATTGTCTTATCTGCTATTAAATTCATTAGAATTTATACAAAGCCATTATTTAAATTTTTAAAAATAAATATATAAAGACAAAACATAGTTAAATTATAAAATTCAATCAATAATTTACACCCACAAATAAAAAATTTATACAAAAAAATAAATTTTGTAAAAAATTATCAATAATATTCTAAATATACTAAAATATAAATAATGTAAAAAAAATATCCTAATAATTTATATTAATAAAATAGAACAAATATAAAATAATATCTTTTAAACAATATATTTATAATTTACATTAATAAAATAAAAAATAAAAAATAAAAAATAAAAAATAAAAAATAAAAAATAATATAATAATTTTTTTTATTGATACGTCATGCCCTGTATTACTAAATAATAGTCGTATCAGTGTGTATCGGGTGATTCATTACTGATTCAGTATTAATTCCTATTAGTATAAGTGTAACGGATAAATAATGTAATGCACTCTTCAAAAACCCAAACGATGTATTGACTATTATTTAATACTGTTCTTTATACTCAACTTGTGTTGATCCCCAATTCTCTAAAGTGGTGCTTTCAATTAATTTGTTCAAATTTAAATTTCATCACAATGAGAAAAAAAAAATTTATGACATCTCATCGCACTAAAATAATAAAAGTTCTCCTCATAGAAATTAATGGGGGAACTCCAACCTAAATTTTCATTTCTTAATGGGAAACTCCCAACTTAAATTCTCATTTCTCAATTTCCACATAAAAAAAATAAAAATTAAAAGATCACTTAAAACATGTTTGATTAACATATCAACAAAATCATTAATGTTAAATTTTTTAATGAAAATTAGAAATTATATATATACATATAATTTTTCATTAATAAAACTATAATAGCACATGAAGAAATATAAAAGTATTGAATACCATTGGATATTGATTTAACTATTGGAGTATTCTTTTGGAGACAATTCAAGGATCATTTTGATTAACTACTACTTTTTTAATTTAAATTTTGAATATAATTTTGACTTTTTAACCTCTATTGCAATTACAATAGATATACGATGGCCCTACTAAAGTTTGAATGCTCAAAAGAGAATTCTTCTCCTTTACTATGCCATAGAAAACACCAACATTTTATTATTCACTCTATGCTGTGATACCAAACCCCTATATTATGTCGTTCTTTCTTCACAAAAAGCCTTTTTAATATATACATATATATAATTATATACAGACCTCTCTCTTTCATCTATTGAAAAGCTGCAACATGATCCAGTATCTATGACTTTGAGTGAGTTTGCTCTTCTCTGTTCTATATATGTATATAGTATAATAGAAACAAGAAATAAACAATAAAAAAAAAATCTTGAAATTGGTGAAGCCCAAAAGCAGTGCCATGTGAGGTTAAATCATTGCCTCCCATCAAAAAGTAGATGTCTTTAATTTTTTTCTTACCATGTGGACCTTATTTTTCTAGTCTGATCAGTATTTTTTTCTTTAAAATAAATTAATGTTATTAGTAATTTCGGTACAGAATTTATAAAAAAATTACTTTTATAATTTGATTTTAAAGTTTATATTTAATTATATAGTGAAATTTTATTGAATAGAAGGGATGTCACATAAACCAGGTCTAAACAAGATGAAAATCTTCTTTGAAATTATGATATTATGAATTTTAATTTTAATTAAAATTAAATTAAAGAAAAACCTTCACATGGAGTATTAACATTTCCACGAGTTGATGGATTAATATTAGAACAGATGGTCTCATGATTTTTAAGTTTTTAATTTATTATTTTTAGATTTTATCAATTCTATAATAGACTAGGATTCATAATTTGTATTCAAATGATAAATCATTCACTAATATTAAATTGATAAGGAATGAACAAGTTTTATTAGTATGTGAACCCTTAGTGATATTCTTTCAATGTTAGTGATATTCTTTCAATGCTATTAGAAAATTTGAAGCACTCTCATACATAATTTAATAATTAAAATTTAATAAATTCATATTCATGTCTCTCATTTCCTAATTAATGTTAAAAAAGAAAATTTGAAACAAAGCTAAAATAAAAAAAATAAATAAAATCAATAACCATCTCATGAAGTTACATATTAATGAATCATTTATTTCCCTTTGGCAAAAAAAAAATCATTTATTTCCTAATAAATGTATAAAATTTTATGATTTTCAAATTTTTTATTTATTTTACTTTCATTAATTAATAGCAGAATTAATTTTACAAACAAAGGAAATTAATGAAGGAAAAAAAAATTGAAATAAACTAGGTTTTTAATTCACCTATACAAAAATAGGAAAAAAACCTCATTCCATCCAATTATTTGAGCTTTGGATTCTGCTCAAATGGTCAATAAAGAATCTTTAAAATATGATTCCACTCATAGTCGAAGTTAGTTTAGAAAGAATAAACCTTTTTGTGATTAATCAAAGGTAGTTGGCTTTTAGTTTAATATCATAGATAGAGAGATGATTAGCCTTTTCATGCAGTGATTTGTACCTTAAACATTGTCATTTTATTTTATATTTATTATTTCTATAAAACAAAGTATTGTTTTGTGGGTCTCATAACATTAGTCCAAACTAATTATAAGAATGCCAATTATAAAAGGATGCGATTGTTTGTAGCCATAGGTATTGCATATAGAATGTATTTGTATTTATCATTTTTTTTAAAAGTGAGGCTTTTACAAATATTTTTGAAAATTTATAGTTTCACATATGGAGGGATTATCAATCAAATTAGACTATTTTGATAAATTTAATGTAATTAATATTGGAATATAGTTGAAATAGACACATTAAAATTGTAATACAATTACAATATACAATGATGTATATCAAAAAAAATTTTTTTTTCTAAAGAAGAAACATTTGATTTAAATCTCTAATTTATTGTTTTACAAGATCTAATGAGTAGTTATAGTTATCGGCATCATAGTGCTTCCAAAAGAGCCTGTAATGGTGCGCTTGCCAAATAAAAAATAGTTGGATCGACCAGAGCTTATTTCGATGAGAAATCTCTGATGATCAAATTAATACACTGAATTAATCTTAAATAAAGATGATGAACTATTAGAAGTATTAGCTTAGGGATAGGTTATCTTATTCATTCAGAATTGGAGTTGTATTTATATTTTCCTAAATTTAGTAGTGTTGACTCATGAATATTTTGATGATATCAAAACTTAGTTTGATTAAGCTCAATTTAAATGAAAAAATAATTTTAAGGCAAATATATTTTATTACTTTGTTTTATATACATGTTTGCTATATAGGGGTGTAATGAACTTTACCATTTGCTCATCCTTGTTACTACTCAATTTGGCTTAAAATGATTGTCAAGTACATAAGATTCACGGCCTTGATTGATTCTTCACTATAGTTACACATCATTTATGGTAGTTACAAGTCATTCATTGATGTTACCATGTGCTGACAAGAAATTTGAATTAGCATGAGCTATGAGGAAGATTGGCGAAGAGTAAATGTGATTTTTGGACGTTGAACGAAGATGAAGACCTTTTGAATAGTCACCAGCATTACCTATTCATCACTGTCGTTACTAAGAAATTAAAAATCAAATAGAAAATTTTTCACCTCCTTTACAAGTTCTTCAAGGGCTTGAAAGATTATTCACCAGCATTACACTTCAGTAATGGTCGTTACCACTAAAATAACAGAGAAAGAACAAAGTATTAGTCACCAGTGTGACTCTATCTTAAAGAACAAAGTATTAGTCACCAGTGTGACTCTATATTCACTTGCATTACATAGAAGAGTAACGATCATGAATTAAATATTCACTGGCGTTACCACAATATATTAAGCAAAATTTGGATAGATTTCTATATGTTGGGAAGACGATGAGTGTAATTAATGCTTGGTTTTTGAGCCAAACAACCATATTTTTGAACTCCTATGAGTATAGAAAGATTCAAAATGAAGATAAGAGTTTTACTAAGAGCTTACCAAGAGAGTTCTAAGTGAGATTGTTCAATTCTAACTTCATATTATTTTAACTTTATTTTAGAACACTTATACTTTTTCTTCATATCTTTGAGTGTTCTTGTAACAGAGCTAGTGAGCTTAACTTTTACTCATTCTACTAACTTGTATCAAAGTCTTTAGTGACTCTAAACTCGAATATCATTTGTGATTTGAGTAATTTGTGTGAAATTTCAAGTAAACTATTGTAAACGGTGAAATCTTGGATAACTACTTGTAAGAGCTTTGAATGCAATCGTGGATCTTTAATGGAATTCTAAATCAGTGTGATTTAGGAAAAGTGGATGTAGAAAAAGAGATTGGCTCCTAATCACTATCAATCCGGCTAAGCTTTTCTATTTCTTTATCTTTTACTTATGCAATCTTCTTTTAATTTACTACTATATTATATTTAGGGTGAAGAATTGCATTAGAATTTTTATAATTCTATTCATCCCCTCTAGGATTTATGATACTTGAGCTAACAATTGCTATTAAAGGTTTTGCTTTTACATTTATAAAATCCAATGATTTTAAGAGCTAAATATCTCTATGGCAGGTTTATCTAAGACTCAATTCCAAGAAGGTCAATGTAATACAAGGCCACCCTTGTTTTGTGGCGCAAACTACAATCAATAGAAAGTGAGAATGAAGTTTCACATGAGGTCACAAGGTTATGATCCCTAGGAGGTAGTTGAAAAAGGATCATACATTCCTATGGATGTAAGCTCCAACAACCTAAAGGATCCATCTACTTATACCAATAAAGACAAAAAGAAACTAGTTTTAAATGACAAAGCAGTTGACTTGCTCTTTTGTACCCTCGACGAAATAGAGATTAATAAGGTGTTGGCATGTGAAATGGCTAAGGAAATTTGGGATGTCTTGAAGATGACACATAAGGGGATTAGCCAAGTAAAGCATATAAAGCTTAACAATCTAATTTCAAGCTTTAAGAACTTTTCTGTGAAGAAGGATGTGACCATAATTTATAGGAGATTACCATTATAATAAATGACTTAAAAGGGCTAGAAAAGATTTTCTCTTAAGAGAAACTCATCACTGAACTTTTGAGGTCTTTATTAGAAAAATATGATTCAAATGTTGGTGTAATTGAAGAATCAAAGAACTTGAGTTTTTTTTGACACTTTAAGAGTTAGTAGGAAATCTCATCACATATGGATGAAATAAAATAAAAGGCAAGAAATAAGAGAGAAAGAAAAAAAAGGCACTTCCAAGAAAGAAAAATCCATTACCTTAAGAGCTTCTTGTAAAGATAAGAGGGACTCATCAATTGATGATGAAGATGATGAAGAGATAATGCTACTTGCTAGAAGGTTTAGCAAGTTTAACAAGTACCTTTCAAAGGATAAATTCCAGAATAAGAATTTCAATAGAAAACAAAAGGAGAATGAAGTCATTTGCTATGGATGCAAAAAATTGAGACATATTAGACAAGAATGCCCATCCCTCAAGCATAAGAAGAAGATAAACAAAAAAGAAAAAAATTACTATAAGAAGACCAAAGCTTATGTTGCTTGAAGTGGTAGTGACACATTAAGCGATGAGGAATCATTCGATGAAGACTAAGCAGAGAGAGCCAACCTTTGCTTAATTGTTTAAGAAGATGAGATTGAAGAAAATGATGTAACCTCTACTACTTATTCTTTTGATGAATTATAAAATGCTTTTGGTGAGTTGATGGAAAACTTTTTGATTGTTACAAAGGAGACTATAGTTTTGAAAAAGAATTTATGCAAATTAAAAATTAAGCTGAGAAGTCTTTAAAATCTAATGATGTATTAATTAAAAATGAAAAACTCATAGCTTAACTTAAAGATTTAAAAAACTCCCTTTCATAAACTCTCTAGGAATATAATAGAATTAAAAGTGAGCTTGATGATTCAAAGGGACTTTTTGAAAAAGTTCTTCATTGAAAGCAAAACTCTTGATGCTATTATTACATTAGAGAGAGGAGTATTTGATAAAGCCTATTTGGACTACAAGGTTGAATTTAATGAAAAGAAATATGATAACTTTTCAAAAAAGGGATTTTCAACCTAAGAGCTTAATTAAATGTTCTTGTTGCAAATTTCGTGGACATACTCCAAGCAAATGTCTTATTAGACTTGAGAGACCATTTACTATTGACAAGATTTGGATTTCTAAGGAATCAAAACCAACTCCTAAGAATGTTGGAAAGAGCTAATATAAATGAACTCAAAACCATATGAGTACCCAAAAAGAGATGAATGATTATGGTTTAATAGGTTGGCTGCAAAAAGAAGAATGGATGGGTGATTGACAGTGAATGTTCTAAGCATATGAACGAAGACATTGATCAATTCTTCAAGTTGGAAACAAAAAAGAGTGGCAATATGAGCTTTGGGGACAACTCAAAATGAAAGATAGTGAGTATTGGTTAAATCGGTAACAATGATCTCTCAATCTTTAAGTACTTTTTATTGATAATATTAAATACAACTTGTTGAGTATGAAATAATTATATGATAGAGGTTATAAGGTCATTTTTGAGTCACTTGCATGTGAAGTAGTGGATGTCAAAACAAAAAAGATTGCTTTCATTAGTTATCGCCAATGAAATGTCTATCCAATTGACCTAAATAACAATGAGAATAACAAACTTCTTTGTTTGTTTTTCTCAAAGGATGAAGATACATCCTAATGGCATAAAAAATTAGGTTGTGCATTGAAGGTTAAGTCATGAAAGTATGCATGTTATTTCAAAACTTTCAAAAAGAGATTTAGTCAATGGTTTTCCAAAACTTTTATTCAAAAAGGAAAGTATTTGTGATGCATGTGATAAAGGAAAGCATTCTAAAGGCTCTTTCAAATCTAAAAATGTTGTTTCTATTTCTAGATCTCTACAAATGCTTCACATGGATTTATTTGGTCCAACTATAATTTTTAGCCTTGGAAATGATTATTATCTTGTTATTATTGGTCACTATTCTCACTTCAATTGGGTGTTATTTCTTTCTCATAAATATGATACATTTGATGCATTCATTCTACTCATTAAAATTTTGTGCACCCAAAAAAAAAGTTATAAAATTTCATGCATTAGAAGTGATCACGAAAAAAAATTTGAAAATACAAATTTTAAAAATTATTGCAAAGAGCATGGCAACTTTTCTTCACCTAAGACTCCTTAACAAAATGTTGTAATTGAGAGGAGGAATAGATGATTGGTAGAAATGGCTAGGACCATTCTTTATGAAAATCATTTACCATATCCTTTTAGTTGCAAATGTTTTGTGTTGAATAATGGTAAGTATAACCTTGAAAAATTTGATGCTAAATCAGATGACGGTATTTTCCTCGGATATTTTTCACATTCAAAAGCTTATAGGATCTTTGATAAAAGAACTCTCTTAATTGAAGAATCCATTTATGTTATTTTTGATGAATTTCCTTCTAAGATTGTTAATAGGTATGACCATTTAAATGCCATTAAGGATATGATGGAAGACCTAACATTGAAGGATTTTCAACCATAAAACATTGGATTAGATAAGGATGATGCTCGTGCGGATGAACTTCAAGAACCATCTCATTAATAAATTGAAGCTCCACATCTAAGAGTAAAGAATGAGGTAAAGGATATAAAATTCATTGGAGATCCTAACTAATGTGTAAGGACAAGATTAAGAGCCCACAATAGTTGTGAATATATTACATTTTTATCATAAGTGGAGCCAAAGAACATTAATAATGCACTTTAAGAGATGATCAGTAGATTATGGCTATGCAAGAAGAGTTCAATCAATTTGAGAGAAGTCAAGTGTGGAAGAATGTTTCTAGACCACAAAACCATCCAATGATTGGCACAAAATGAGTATTCCACAACAAGTTTGATAAATTTGGAATATTAGTAACAAATAAAGCAAGGTTAGTAGCTTAAGGTTATTCATAAGAGGAAGGTATTGACTATGATTAAACTTATGCTTTTTAACTAGATTAGAAGCCATTAGAGTGTTGGTTGTAAAATTTGGCATAAGGATAATTTAGTAATTACGCGGGCATGCTATGTGTGGATGAGGGTACATAAGCTTGTGAATTGCATTGTTTAGACTTTTAATTACGTGATTGTGGATACATAGCTTTCCTTACCAAGTACGTATGAACTGTAGTAACAATCAATAAGGAATTGATTAAAAAGCAATAGTAATTACGAAGATGAAGTAATAATTATAGAACAAAATGATTTTATTATAGTAATTATAGTAATTATAGTAAGCTTAGGGAAACAAGAAAGCTGAAGGTTGAAGAAGATAGGTTTTGCTCGTTGGGACTAATACAAAGGCACAAGGCCTTTTGAGTGTGCAATTGGTTAGGCTTGTACAGGAGATACAATTTAGCTTAAATACTCTCTAAGAGATAATTGATCTACCACTGTTACATTTTAGTAATTGTTGCTCCCCTCCCTAGGATAGATTAACTGCTAGTAACCTCCGATAACTGCTATGGAATTTCTCTGGAATTTTTTCATAGCTATTTGAAATATTAACTGTCTTTAATCTTGATTTGCAGTTCTCCATAGGCCTTAGTTACTCATTTTGGGCTTGAATATTAATGGATCTTTTAATAGATCTAGCCCACTAAAAAATTATGATGCAAACAATGCCCTTGCAAATAGTTTGATTGAAAATCAAATTTGTATGGATAGAAATATATATGCACCTTTAATGTCTTACATTCATAATGTGATCCATAATTTGACAGCCTTGAGGAAAATTCTAAAATCTCCATAAGCTCCCAATGTACCACTTCCATATGTAGAAATAATTTCTCCGTAGCTTCTTTTATTTTCCTTACACTGAGATAATGAAAAAAAATAAAAATCAAATCCTTTTTTAATTCCCAATTTTTCTTGAACTTAATCATTTTTCCAATAAATTTTAGGATTAGAAATTTTTCAAATACCCAATACTTATCCCAAAATTTCTAAAACTTACGCAATTTATAACAAGAATTAAAAGTTTAGTGAACCCATTAAATTTTTTTCTCTCTCTCTTTTTTTTCTTCTTTTTCTTTTCTGATCTCTTCCCACTGATGGGCATATCGCTGTTGCTCCCTCACTAGAGTCCTACATTGCCTGCTCGCTAGCTCAATTGTAGTGCAAATCCTCCATATCCAGCAAGCCATCCCAACTCCATTGATTTTAACCTAGCAATTTCAGCTTCCAAAGGTGAGTTTTTTTGAGTTCTTTTCTTGCAATTTTCATAGGTTTCTTTGCATAATTCTATGGATTTTTGATTTCTTGATTTTTCCTTTGCAAATTTGGTTGGAATTCGTGATTTTCTTGATATTCTTGGCTGCTAGAATTTTAACCCTTGAATGAAAAATTAGCTAGGTCACGGATTAAATTTTAGCAATTAACATGCCAAAATTTCTTGATTTTCTTAAAACCCATATGGATGGAACTTTCCTTTGTGTTTGAATTTTGAATTTTGTAAGTTTGTTAGAGGATATTGAGCTAAAATTTTTGGGTAAAATTTTAATATATTTAATGTAGTTTAATTTATTAGCTAGGATTAATCTAACAAATATGAAAAATAATTTATTCGACCTTGAAATTTTAGCCTAAAAAATAAAATAAAATTCATACTTATTAAATGTTTTTATAGCTAATAGAATTAAAATTCACAATAAATATATTGAAAAAAATTGAGAAAATTGGGTACTATAACTTTAATGATATGTGGAATTTGGATACATCGCTGTGCATTTTATTGCTAAAATATTTTGGCCTAAAATTCCTATTGAATTTCAGCTTTAGGATTTATTTGGACTTATTTTGGTAGGATTTAGGCTTTTTGTGCATTGGCTTGGAAACTCAATAGCTGAATTTAGATCCATAAGCATCGGTGAATTTCAATAATTAAGGCCAACTCATGTACTTTACTGTAAAAAATTATTTGGCTATGGTGAATGAATATTTTGACATTTTTACTTGAAATACTAGTGAGTAGAAATTTTTGACTATTGAATGGTGGAATTAAACCAAAATAAATATAAATGCATGAATTTAAATTGTGTACCTTATTCACAAGGGCTTTAAGGCCTCATCTTCTTTAACACCTTCACCAACTCTTATAGTTGTGGATTATTGCAATCTTCATCTAGATGAATAGCTCACCAGGAGACCATTCCATTTGTCCATAGCTACAGTAGTAGATTCCAAAGGCAAATGGGCTATGGAATGTGACCATTCAATGTCTATTAGGCAACAACACATCACTCTATAAAGCACCTTGAAAGAAGCATTTTCCTCTATTCCTTAGTGAGTTACCCTACAACATGATTCCCCCAATTTTTGTACATTGTATTCCAGACCTATTGTTTTGAATTTGTTAAGAATAATCATGGATATTGTGAACAGGTCTTATAATGTACAGCCACTGAAGCTATTTTATTTTTATATCTTGAGATGAAAAGGCCTAAGGTGTCACGCCCGAACCTGAGGACACATGACTATCACAAGGACATGAGAAATGCATGTGGCTACTAGTACCCGTAGTAAGCCTGACCTCACACTAAATAATAAAATACCACATAATAGGGCTAAGGGCCCAATATTAAGCAGATCCAAGAAAAAAAAAATACAAATCAAAATCAAAGCCACACTGGGCTAACATCACTATCATCTCAAAAATATCAAATATCATATTACTGGATTCTGCTTAACAAAACATTTCTCAACTCAGAATATACATAATATCTAGAAATGAATAGAATACATATTTCAAGAGTAACATTGCAGAGTTCTAGAGTACCAATACAATTATACACATATTATTTACAAAACTCAATACTTATAATACAAAAAATTGCCGAAAGGCGATTGGTAGTTTTACTCAATTACAATTCCTTCACAAGCTCATTCCTCGACTTGAAAAATATAATTTGAACAGCAATGAGCGTTCGACTCAATGAGTGATAATAGCTAATATTAAACTGTTGTCCTACATACAGATTTTTAATGATCGTACTATGCACTATGTCACAGAGACAGAGAAACTACACAATCAAGCAAGAATGAGGTACAGTCCACAGTACCACACTAATACCTAATATGGGGAGCCGATCCCCCTATTCTGACTCTTTGAATTTAATAATCTGTCTTTTATGTCCAATGGGCTTGGCTGTCGTTAGTCTGTATCATGCAGCCCTGACCCGATTGATAACGGCCCTGTCGGTAAGTAGGCCCGGCCAGCATCTACCAGTCATAGCTCATCTTCTCAATCCCATCAATATCATAATCATAATCATGATCATACTCATACCCATGGTTCCTAGGCGGTGCTGTATCCTCCCGATCTCCATCCGTCAACCACAACCATTAGGTAATATAGAATATCAATTCATTAATCACAATTAAATGTTAACATACATCTATGCAATAATAATGCATAATATACATATATATATACATACAGTAAATAAAGATGCATATGAAGATAGAATAACATATTAAGAGGTATCACTCACTTAATTGATGACGCTTCTAACTAATTTCCCTCGGAAATGCGATTTTTGGAACCTAAAAGACCCCCCAAAATATCGACACTGAACAACAAAGGATATTATCAGAAAAGAATGACTCATCCACTAAGACATAACTATACGACTCTTGAGATTCTTGCTAGAAACTATCAGAATCTCCCAAAATCAACAGAAAACAACACTTCTAAATAATCTTAGTAACTCAACGACCTCTTCTGGGTCTGCCCAACTCTCAAACATCAACATAATAAATCAAACTTTACTAATTAGAATATACTAAACATAAATTAAATAACAACTGAGATATAAGAGTTTTGGGTTTACCCTCACAAATTTTAGTCGAACAAACATCGAGAGTCACACTGGAACAATGAGATGGAGCTATTGGGTCTGGGTCCGCGTGTCGTTCCACGTGCTGCTGCCGAAGCGTTATTGACCGGCCACTCGTCGCCGCTGCCGATGGTGGATCTGGGCGATCTTCATACCAAATTATTCGTCTTGACACTAGGAGTTCAGAAACATACCCCACTCGTTGCGACATGCCGCCGTCTCTGGGAAAATGCCCTTAAACATTTAGCTTCCATAGCTCCGATCTCCACTTCTAGTGAGCCTCAGGGGACGAGATAGGTATCGATTGAAAGCTCTTGAGGTGAGGAGTTGGATGGCATCAGTCTTGTTCAATTTGGCCCTGGAATAAGCTAGAATCTAGATTTGAAGTTTCGGCGCTGGTGAGCCTTCTCTCCTCGTATACGCCACCATTCGCCACTGATCCCGACCGCCGCTGCCTCTCTTGAACTTGTCGGCCACCACTCTTCTCAGTGGTGATGGCAGTGCTTGACACTGCTAGCCAGAACCCAGCAACAGTCTCTCTCTCACTCTTGCTCCTTCTCTGCCTCTCTCTCTCTCTCTAACTGTTTCTTTTCTATTTCAAATCCCAGCATTCTGATTGGCTGGCCTATTTCCCAGCTAATCAGAACCACACCGATCCCATTCTCTTCTTCTTTATTTATTTATCAACACACATACACACACGCGTGCGCACACACACACACACACACACATACACATATATATATATAACAATTCTGATGATAATAATAATAATAATAATAATAATAATAATAATAATAATAATAATAATAATAATAATAATAATAATAATAATAATAATAATAATAATAATAATTTACATAATGAAATTCAATTAATATAAACCGTTCATAATAATAATAATTATAGCAAAATTTCAAACTTCCGATAAATTTATATAATCACAATATAACTTAGATTAATCGAACATAATATTAATTTAGTATCAATATTAATATTTAAATATCAAAACATAATTTCTCCAAATACTCACTATAATATTTTCATAATAATATATACATTACTTTCTTCAATTATATATACATATACAATATTTAAATAAAGTTACCATTAATAATACATATTTAAATAGTATGAATATATATATATATAATTTAATAAAATATAACTTCAATTCTTGCTTTAATAAGGAAAATACTAAAATAATATATTTCCATACAAAAATAGGATTTTTATAAAATAATTGAAATTCAGGGTATTACGTAAGGCCTCTTGCATTTACATCTATTGTGGGGATAAATTTGTTGCCCTTGTTGACAATGATTGAATCATGTAGCCATGTCATTACATAATCGACGATGTTTGCTTGCTATTAATTTTATTCACTTGGTATGGCATAAGGCTATTTACATTGCTTACTGTTATACTGCAAACATTTTATTGGGAATTAGAAAAGTTTAGAAAAAAACATAAACTAAGTAAGAAAAACACATAAATAAAAACTAGAAATTAGAAAAGTGGCCAACAGGTCTACTTCTTTATTTATGTATAAAGTGGCCAAGGAGCTAACTTATAGTAGAATAGTAATATAGCCATGGCATTGGCTTTGCATTATCCCTAGATCTATATAGAAAATCACTTTTAAGTACTATTGACCTAGGTTACATCTGCTTTTAGTTTTGCTTTATCATTTCCCATATAGTGGGAAATAATTCTTTAGGTACTTCCAATTGACATACCTTCTTTGTGGTTTATCTTCCATAAGATTATGCATCTGTAGTTGAACATCTTCAAATTTAGGAGGTACCTTCTCTAGGTCCTACATCTGTGTCACATCCTTATCTTCTATAGGCTTTTTATAGATTATCTCAACTCCATAGGTGTCTTGGAACATATCTATAGTTTACTGTATATATTTTTTGGAACACAGCAGTTACAGCTACTATAATTTCCATAGGTAGGACCCCCTCAAGTCTTAGTGAGCTCCCTAATGAAAGTTGATACTACCACTTTGTAGAAATAAGGTCCTTTTCAGTTTTCCTTAGAGTATATAGCATTCTGAGTGGTATGATATTTACTGCCAACTCATTGTCTATTAGAACTCTAGTGATGGATCTCCCATTGAAACATGCCTTGATATACGATGGTTTTTCAAGAATCACCTTATTAGATTGGTGAGAACCAGCTATTTGTTTAGCCAATCCATTATGGAAATCTTCCTCCCTAGGGAAAGTTGCCATTCGAGCCTTAAGAACCTAAATTTTAATGACGTCATCCTCTGTAGGTTTGGATTGAAACATAGCTAGCAATTGTACTGTTGTAGCAGCACATGCATTCCTTACCATATGATTCCACATCACCCCAGCTTGTAGCAATAATAGACTTTATAAGTATATCAACATTAAGAAATTTAGTGTAAAATATCATGGGATCCCCAGTAGATCTTATTTAGAACTCTTAGGGTTCTTAGTCACTTTTCTCTTGAATTTGCTTCTATTGACTTCCCCAGGAGAAAAATCTTGTGATTAGCCTGTCTTCTGGCTTTAAACCCTTTGTCTCTACATCCTGCATTTCTGAGTCCTAGTGACTGACTTAGGGAACTTATTATTTTCTACAAGAATCCACTTGTGGATAGGTTCTATAGCATGAGGATCAATGAATTGACGTTGGCACCTTTGGAACTTGAATTGGTGAGTTACTCCTAGTGATTTTTCTGATAGCCTATCTCTCTAGTGAGATGGTTTGGGTTTAGGAATCCATAGTTTATAGCTTTTCTGCTTATGGACCTTTGGTGCACTCTTGTCTTTCTGCTTGTTATCAAAAATCACTAGGGACTTGCGATCAATAGGCACGAAATTAACAATGGCTATTGGTGGATCGATGATCATAGGATTCTTTGTCTTAGAGATTTAAGCACTCTCTTATTGATCTTATCCACTTTAATGTCCATAGAAACTTGCTCCTTAAGTACTTATGTTGGAACAATAGGTTGTGAAATCCTGTTGACTACTACTGCCAAGTTCACTAGCCTTTCTCTGTTGAAGCCTGCATCATTGTCATACACAATAGGATGATTAATAGAGTTAGTGTTAGCATGCAACTATTGAGGAAAAACTTTCCTTGGATGGCTAATAGGTATAATCTTTAGTTTCTCCCTCCTATGAGGAGGTAAACAACATTTTTCATGGCAGTGAGAATCACCAGCCTCCTGTTGAGCAAAAGATTACCCCCTGAGTTCTTCTAAGGGCTGCCTAGTAGGCTTGTGGATAGTAGCCTGCCTAAGGCTTTGTGGTAGTGAAAATACTAAGTAGTGCTTGGTGAACCATGTCTTGACCTCTAACACATGCTTCATACATATATCTAGTTTGCCTATTCAATCCATCTACTAATACTTGTAAATTATTAGTAGGAAGAGTGACATTAACAAGTTGAAGAATATTACTTTGATTTCCAACAACAAAACCTATTGGAATCTTTAGTTATGGTTTGTTGTCTTGGTAAATTAGTTGTGGAGAAGCCAACCCATGCTCAATTTGCTCCATCAGCTGTGGTGTAATGCCCCAACTTTGAGTTTACTATGAATGTCGAGGTTGTAAGGGAAGTGACCAGATTAAAAGCAAAAGAGTATAGATGATAATTGCAAAAAATCAAAGTACTGATTAGGTATCGATCCAGAAATTGAGCCCCTAATAGTATGAAGTAAGGTAAAGAATATTAGAAGAGTATTAAAGGAGATGGATTTGATATAAAAACAAATGAAATAGAGAGTGTAAGAAGGAAAATAGGAAGCTAGGAGCTAATGACATAAAAAGGAAGGAAAATAGGAAGCTAAGAGCTAATGACTTAAAAAGGATACGTGCTTGAAAAATCGAGGCATTTAGAGTGAGTTGAGAAATCCTGACTCTAAAATAGATTTTTACATTTTATTTGGAGAATTTAGGTAAATATGACTATATTAGAAGTGATGAAACTCAAAAATGAAGTTAGAGTGGAGTATAGAAAATACCTAAGCAAATTGGTACGCTATGCGTGTAGCTGATGAATCATGGTTTTCATAATTTTTAAAATTCAAGTTTAGAGAAAGTGGATAAAAAAAATGAATAAAAATAACACCAAGGACCTAAATTAGTGACTAACAATATTATTAGACAATAATAAAGTAATTAAGGATTGGAAATGACAATTTTGTAATAAATAACAAAATTGTCATCATTATGTGACGACTCACCATCCAACTCATCAATAAATTTAAAAAAAAAATAAAAATATCTAGAAAAGCTATTGGCCTAGGTATGGAAATGTGGAGGATAGAGATTTTGCCAAAATTCTAAGTGAATAAAATAAAAAAAAAGAAAATAAAAACTATATAAAATTTTATAAGAAGATAAACATCATTTTATGCTTCTAACACTTAAAAATCTGCCTAAGTTGAGAAAAAATAGAGAGAGGATAGCCAAAGGAAGAGAGAAAACATGAGGCAGAAGATGAAAGAAGAAAAAATCCAAGAAAAATCCCAAATCTAGCTCCAACCAAGGTAAGAACAATGCTACATTTGCTAGTTTTGAGTATGATGTGATTATGTTAGTTTGATTGATGATAGATGAAGTTGGGAAAGAGGAGAAAATGAACTAAAGTATTAATTAGAAAAGGAAGTGGTCATTTGAAGATGGACTAGTGAGGAAACATGTAAGTTAGAGCGAAAGGAAGGAGATGGCTAGGGTTTGGTGGACAACCAAACTGCTGGACATTGAGGTTCAGTTTTGAGAATCCTATAGTCCAAATTTGACAATGGTCAAAACATAAAAATTGAAGCTTGGGATGTGTAAAAAGGCTTGATTTAATTCTCAATATGTTGGGAGTTATGGGAGTAGAAAAAAGGCTGCCTTGCATGTAGGCTAGACTATGTTACTAGAATTTGAGACTCAAATTGAGGACCCTAGATGAGATTTGAACTTGAATCAAAATAGAAAAAATGAAGTTTATGGTGTTATTTAAGTGATCTAAAAATGTGGTAGCAAAATTCTAAGAAGTTAGAGAGTTACTAAATAGTTATTAGGGCTATCTTAGTAGGAAGGACAATCAGGGTTTCAGGGGATTTAGCCTGAGTTTTGGGAACCTTATGGATAGAAATAATAATGAATTATTCCCTTATGAGTCTAATTTCATTTAAAAAAAGAATTAAGTTAATTGGATTTGTATATACTGAGATATAATAGAAAGAGTAAAGTGAGCTTAGTGAACCTAGGCAGTCGAGTCAAGGCAGATTTTGATAAGTCACCCTAAAAGCTACATAAGTCTAAATATGTTGAATTTTGGATATGTTGGTGAAAAATGTGTTAGGATTTAAATATCTTTAGAATCATGATGATTGGAATAGTGTAATTCATGTTAAGGCATAAATTAGGAGGCTAAGTTAGGATAAAAATTGATAGATTGATTTTCAATTTTAATGTTCTAATGAATTTGCCTATAGAAATTTAAACCTAATATATATGTATATTGCATGTAGAGGATTTAGAAAAATCAAAAAAAGTGAAAAACTTTGAGGGGCGAGACAATGCTTATATTGAGTAGTAGAAAGGAATTAAAGAAAACAAAGAAAAAGGTGAGTATATTCTACACTTTTATGTACATGGAATTACCATTTGCTTCTTTGATTGAATGTCCATTTTTTTCTATTGATACCTAAATCTTTTGTTCTTGAATATGAATTCTAAATTATTATTTGAAATTGCATTAAAAACTATATTATATGTTCTTTGACAATGATATTGTACATTGCCTGGATTCCAAGAGACTCCTATTACCATATTGTTCCATTGATTTTTGCTAGCTATATTTTCATATTTATTATTGAATTAAATCTTTCTTAATGTTAATTGAATATTCTTTGAAGTACCAAAAATGATACAATGCTATTATCCTTAATGGAGAGATCCCCTTTTTTTGGTGTGTGGAACATCGGGCTTTGTGCACAATGAAGTGACCCTTACGAGGAGGGATTATGAATGACCTAGCTGTAAGGTCTAGCTAACCTTACATTGTGGTATTGCTTTGCAAGAAGTGTCCCTACCACTAGTATAATATTGATGAGTAGCGAGGAAAAAAAAAACTTTCGCACTCATCTAATGAATTCAGATTCCTATTGAACTATAGTGCCAGTGTCATTGGTATTGCCTCCATTGTTATAGTTATGGATATTATCATTCTTGATACTGAACCCAAGTGCTAGTGTTATTGATTCCATTATGAAGCCCGATTGAAGTGAACTAACCCCATGTGTATAATTATTTAAAATGCATTCACTGAATTTTATTCATTTCCCCTTCCCTTATTTTTTTTACAGGACTAGTGGTTAATCAGTATAGCTCAAGTTTTGCTATTCGCTTCAAGCTAAAAGTCAATTTAAAGAATTTTGTATTTTGATGATTGTATAATTAGTTGTAAGAGAACATATTTAATTAAAATTATTATGATATCTAGATGCTCCATGGTACCTAAGTCTCCTAATTTATTAATGTAAATTATTTATATATAACAATGCTAGTAGAAAATTAAGTATAATTATTTTTGTATAAAGTACTATCAACTACTAATGCATGATGTTGACCTTGTAAATAAATCATTACATGTGAAAAACATTGGAGAGGATTTGTATTAGATGTGTTATTAGAAGTGTTTTTGGCTTACAGGTTTCGGTATCCTTGGAATGTTGTGTGTAATAAGTTTTTTTGGCTTGTAGGTTTTGGTATCCTTAGAATGTTATGTGTAATGCCAGTATATTTCTAGGATTATAATGGATTCTCAATGTAATAAGGTTTCATAGGTTTTTGGGTGTCTTAGACTTACCCATGCTCTAGGACCATCATATCCCAAAAGTGGGATGTTACATGTGGAACGAGTCTTTCCTGATTGTTGTTGCAGTTTCATCCTGCGGTTCATAGGAATTAGTGATTACGTTTCTTCTAATAAAACTTCTTATTATTAATGCCATGAAAGTGCATCCCAATGGACTTGCCTAAAAATATTATTGGTTATAAAATCTGGCATAGGGAAAATTTAGTAATTGCACGGGCATACCACGTGTGAATGAAGGTGCACGAGCTTGTGAATTGTATTATTTTGACTTCTAATAAAGTGACTATGGATATACAAATTTCCTTACCACAATATGTCTGAACTCTTAGTAACAATCAATAAGGAATTAATTAAAAAGCAACAGTAATTATGGAGACAAAGTAATAATTATAGAACAAAATGATTTTATTATAGTAATTATACTGATTATAGTAAGCTTAGCAAAACAAGAAAGCTAAAGGTTGAAGAAGATAGGTTTTGCCCATTGGGACTAATAAAAAGGCATAAAGCCTATTGAGTGTGCAATTGGTTGGGCTTGTACATGAGATACAATTTAGCTTAAATACTCTCTAAGAGATGATTGCTCCACCACTGCTACATTTTAGTAACTGTTACTCCACTCTTTAGGATAGATCAGCTGCTGGTGATCTCCGATAACTACTATGAAATTTCTTTGGAATTCTCCATTGCTATTTGAAATATTAGCAGTCTTTGATTTCAGTCTGTAGTTCTCCATAGGCCTTAGTTGCTCATTTTGGGCTTGAATATTAATGGGTCCTTTTAATAGATCTAGCTCACTAAAAAATTATGGTGCAAATAGAATGTATGGTGTGAACAGAATATTAGTTGGTTATACATGTTATAGAAATTTTAAACTTTTTCAAATGGATGTTAAAAGTGCATTTTGAATGGTTATATTCAAGAGGAAGTATATTTGAAACAACCTTAGATTTTCTAAAAAAAAAATTTTCAAACCATGGTTTTAAATTGAAAAAAGCTTTATATGGTTTGAAACAAATTCCAAGAGCTTGGTATGAGAGGTTGAGCAATTTTTTGCTTAAAAAAAGGTTTTTAAAAGAGAAAGCTAATACTATTTTTCATTAAGCATGAAAAGCAAGATATTCTAATTTTTTAAATCTATGATATCTATTTGGTGCTAATAATGATTTACTTTGCAAGGAATTTTCTAATTCTTTGCAAAGTGAATTCAAAATGAGTATGATGGAAGAGTTCAATTTCTTTTTGGGATTGCAAACCAAATAACTTGAGCATGGAACCCCGATAAGTCAATCCAAATACACCAAAAAACTACTCAAAAGATTTGGGATGAATAACACTAAGCCTCAACCTACTCCAATGGGGACTTCAACAAAACTGGAAATTGATGAGCAAGGTAAATTAATTGATTCTAAGCTCTATAGAAGCATAATAGATTCATTGCTTTATTTAACTGTATTTAGGCTTGATATTTTATTTAGTGTTTGCATGTGTGCTCATTTTTAATCAAATCCTAAAGAATCACATTGTTAGAGTCAAAAGGAATATGAGACATCTATAGACACACCAAATTGAGGTTTGTGGTATCCCAAAGTTTCATCAATTGATCTAATTGGATACTCCAATGTGGATTTTTGGTGGATGTAAAATTGATAGAAAGAGTACTAGTGGCACTTGTCAATTTCTGAGAAGCATATTAGTCTTATGCTTTTCTTCTTTTATGAGAATCAACCAAAAATAGACAATTTCAACTCCAAATTGTTCCCAAAATAATTTCTAATATTTCCAAATGCTAAGAATGAAGACTATTGCTAAAAATAAAAAAAAGAAAAATAAGGGAAAAGGCTAGACCTAGGTTAAGGTTCTCAACCAAGGAGAGAGATTGTGAAGAGGCTTTTGGATTGTTATTTGCAAATTTGGACTTCAAAACACGTTTTGCCATGCTAAGGAATTATGCAAACCAGTAAGCGGGTGGAATCTCCATTTTCATGATTTACATAAATTAGGCTTAGATGAGATTATTGAGAAGTATTGTGTAGATTACTTTGAGGATAATTATTTTATAGAAATTCATGAAGACATCTATGCCAACTTTACATATGAGTTTTTCACAACATTAAAATTAGATAGTATGGGTGGCATGAAATTTTATTTGAAAAGAGTGGAAGGGCAT
This sequence comes from Reutealis trisperma, assembly GCA_947687605.1. Taxonomy (NCBI): domain Eukaryota; kingdom Viridiplantae; phylum Streptophyta; class Magnoliopsida; order Malpighiales; family Euphorbiaceae; genus Reutealis; species Reutealis trisperma. The sequence continues at coordinate 537,419 of CANTUT010000528.1, read as the reverse complement.
TGAATTTAGGGACATTAGTGTAATACCCTAGCTTTGAACTAGCCATGTATGTTAAGTTAATGTGATTATGAGAGAGAGAGAGTTTATGTTATTGGAAAGGATGATTCTTGAAGACAGTGAAAGAGATTGAGATTAAGAAGTCAAAAGGATTGTAAGTAAAGAATTTCATAATCATTAGGAGAATGCCAAAGAATAAATTCAAGCCAAATTAAAAACATGTTCACTTATTATGTTATTTATTAATAGTTGCTTTCCACTTCTTGACAAGATGTTGACATAGAATAGAAGTTTTCTTCAACTATTTGCTAAAATAAAATAATAAAGTCCTCCATTAAACCAACAAAGCAGGAGTAGCTTCACCTTGGAACATTGGTGAAGAACATAAGCAGTTGAATCAGAGTACTAGGGCTAGGGATAGGGTCATTCATGAGTCCTTTCTTTACTGTGTATGATGTTGAAATAGCATCTAGTAGTTAAGCTTAGACATAATAATTTGCGAGTGTGATGATACTAGGAAGGTTGAAGGTGATTATTATGAGTTAAGTGATTTGGAGTATGCCTAGAATAGAGTTAAGAATGTGAATTAAAAGATTTAGAATGTTTGAGTTATCAAGGAGGATTTGAAACTCTAAGTAACTTAATTGAGTGATTCATTCCTAGCCTAAAATGATTTGACAAAAATTTGGGATGCTTAGATTAGTATATATATATATTAGAGGAGTTGTAATAGTAGTTATGAGAGATTATAAAAATATATTGATATTGAGATAGTAAAAGAAAGATTAAAAGAAGATTAATACTTAAAAGCAAGTAAGATAGCAATTGAAGAACTAAAAAGAAATTTGAGGAAAAATGATAGCCATTTAGGTAATTAATTAAAAGGTTAAAAAGAAAAAAAATATAAAATGAGTAAAAAATAGAGTGATTGTTGGATTTCAAATGAAAGAAAGAAAGAAAAGGGACAACCAAAGAAAATTTGATATGTTTCCTATTCTTTTAACTTATAAAGGCTTAAAGTTTCTACATATCTCTTTCATCTTCTTTCTTTTCTCCATAAACTTTCTTTAAATATTATAAATGAGAGCTTTAGTATTTGAAAGAAGGGTATGGCCAACCATCCTAGGAGAGCAAGGGAGACTAACCAATCAAAGGTGAGAGCTTCTCCTTGATTTCCTAATTAATTAAATTTCAAATTCTTTTTGTTAGTATATTGTTAGGTAGAAACTTATACTCTCAATTTTGTAGCCTCAAAGAAGGAATTATAAAAAGTGTAAAATATGAAAGTTCTAAATTTATATCTCATATATATTTATGAAAAATTTTAGATAATTTGGAGTTTATATGATAAGGTAAATGGACCTAGGAATATAGACTGCTAAATTATATTATATGAAAGATAGAATTATATATAGCTATTGGAATTGTTGACCTAAGTTATTTCAAAACTTAGTCACTCCATTTTGATTTTGTCAATCAAATTAAAAGCCATCTAATGTTTGTTCAAGTATTTGTTTTGCAGAATATATCATATTTATTGATTGAAATTGAAAGGAAATCAAAATCTCCCAAAGTATATAAGTTGACCTCTGAGTCGCGCCCAAGACAGAAAATTAATGACCGCGACCACTAAATTGCGACTACGATCATGATTTCACGACCAAGACAATTAGAAGGCAAATTATTCATTTTTCAGCTTCGAGACTCAGAGAGAATCACGACCTTAGTAGTGACAGTGACTAAGGGTGCGATCCATGATTTATGACCATAAATTCAAAGTCGGGACCGCGAAATTCATACAACATTCTGAGCTTCCAACAGATAGTTGAAAAACTAACGAAAAGATGCCACGTGTGATATAGCCGTTGTGAATAATGCAGAACCTCACCCACAATTGCTGAATCACATAATCTCATTCGTAATTGCTGAATCACGGACACGATTTTTGAATTTTTCAAAAGTTGCAGTCGTGACTAGTCAGTAGCAGTCGCGACTCAAAGTTTTGTAGCATTCAAAACTAGCCTTTTTCAACGGATACTTTTGCATTTAATTCAAAAATTACCTATTTTTTGACTGTTTTTCATCTATTTTTTGCCTATAAAAACCCCACTATTTCAATTTTTGCCTATCTTCTAACTCTCCAAACTCCTTCCTACTTAAAATTCTACTATTTTAAAACTCTCTTCCAACTTTTGTCTCTTTCAAGCTTTATTTTCCTCATCTTCTCCATCAATGGCTTTAAAAAGACACTTTAGAAAAGGGAAAGAAGTTCAAACCTCCCAACAACCCTCTCCTCTTGAACTTATGAGGGGAATAAAACGAGAGGAAAAACAAAATTTCCTGAGAATCCAAGACAAAACCATCTTACCCTCTAAAAGACCTTCCATAGTGTGTCTCAAAATATTTAGAATTAAGGATAGCATCATTGGTTACCTCAAAAATCTAGAGTGGGCGCAATTTGTTTTTGTAGATGAAGATGGGTATGATGAGCTAACTAGGGAATTCCTTGCCACCCTAGTTATCCATAAAAAATGTCATCCTACCCGTGGCCATTATGCCATTGATTTTTGATTTTTTGGTCACCTCTATGAGCTTTCTCTTAGTGATCTTGCTAACATTTTTGGTCTCCAAATTGAGGGTGCCTATACCATCAATGATTTCTCCCTTCATCTTAACTCTTTTTAGACTAAAATTTCCATTGAATCCATATTCGATCTAAAATCCTCCCTAGCCAAACACATCAAAGTACTTTCTCTTTGGCTTCTTCATCGGATTGTCACCCTCACCATAAATGCTAGAGGGGATGGAAATGAAAAGGTTTTCCAAAAAGATCTCTTCTTCCTCTATGGTCTTGTCAAGAGAAAACCAATCCAAACCACTAGGTTTCTAGTAGACCAATTTCTTCACCTTTCTTCAACAAAAAAAAAAAAAAAGCACCATTCTACTCTCTTCCCACATCTCTACAATAGCCAAACATGTTAGGGCTCTTGCTCCACCCAACATAGCCATTCTCCAAAGACCAATAAAAAAAATCCCTTATTGAATTTCAATATATGATCAATGCCAAGGCATTGAGAGAAAAGGAAGGGAAATATGATTATATTTTTGGAGATATTGGAATCCAAGAGAGGACTAGGAAAAGATCAAGAGTTGTAATCGATGAACCTAGTCAAGCTCAAGAGGAAGAACCCCAAATAGCACCTATTGCCCCTCTATCCCAACCTCAAGATGAGACCAATCAACTTCTTCAAAAAGTCTTGAGGAGACTCTCTCTTTTAGACCACACTCACTAAGACATATTTGATATGTAAGGTCACATGGGTCTTCCTCAATGTAACCTCCAAGATTGGCAATTTAGTGAAGAAGAAAAGGAGGAGACACAAGAAGAGGCCCCTCATCAAGAAGAAAAGGAACCTAAAGATGGAGGAGATTCTTAGATTTTCTTTTTAAAATTTCCTCTTTCTTTTGTTTATTTTTGCTTCGTTTCAAATTTTATTCCTTATGTTTTTTCATGCATTGTATTGTGGCATTATCAATTTCAAATTAATACAATTTTCTATTTTCTCTATTTTTATCTTGTTTATTCTTTGTTTTGTTCCCTTTGCAATATATTTTTTTTTTATATTTCTTTTTGATATTGCCAATGGGGGAGAAACATAGAACTTAAATAAACTCAAATAAACATTACTTGATTATAAGATAACTCTGAGAATATGTTCTCCATTTTATATTTTTTTTGTCATTTGTTGCATAAATTGAGAGGGAGAACTCTTGATGAATTGAATGTTATTTTACATTTAACTTCTATTTTATATTTAAGTTCAATTTGATTGTCAAAAGAAAAAAGGGGGAGATTGTTGACCTAAGTAATTTCAAAACTTAGTCAATCTCTATTTTGATTTTGTTAATCAAATTGAAAGCCATCTAATGTTTGTTTTGCAGAATATATCATATTCATTGACTGAAATTGGAAGGAAATCAAAATCTTCCAAAGTATATAAGTTGACTTTTGAGTTGTGCCGAAGACAGAAAATTAGCAACCGCAACCACTAAATTGTGATTACAACCATGATTTCGCGACCAAGACAATCAGAAGGCAAATTGTTTCATTTTTCAGATTCGAGATTTAGAAAGAATCGCGACCTTAGTCGCGATCGCGACTAGGGGTGCAATCCATGATTCGCAACTGCAAAATTCATACAACATTTCGAGCTTCCAACGGATAGTTGAAAAACCAACGAGAAGATGCCACGTGTGATATAGTCATTTTGAATCATAAATATTGCGATTGTGAAATACTAATTGCGACTACAAAAATAGAGTCGCGACTGCGAAAAAGGCTTAGCGATCGCGACCTAGCTCTGACAGTGCATTTAATGCAAGATATTGTAGCTATTGTGAGGATCCTTCTTGGTATTTCTTTGTAACGGGAATTTGGAGGGAAGAAGCTATAAATTCCCCCTCCAAAGACCCTCATAATGAATCCAACAACTTTCATTTAAGCCAAACTCTTGCAATTTTAATTCTCAAGGCCTTACCTCCTAATTGTTATCATTTGGTTGTTATAAGAGCATTAATAGCTCAAAGGGTTGAGTGTTAGCGTTGAAAATAGATATTGTTGGGTTGAGAGTGAGCCATTAGAAAACTCTTATATAGGTTTAAGTGTACGCCTAAGGGAAACACTTGTAAAGGTTGTGTGTGAGTTATTGAAAATACATTGTAAGTTTGGAGTGAGCTTGAAACTCGTTGTAAGTATCATCTAGTGGTAGAATACCCAATTGAGATTGGGAAGTAGATGTAGGGTGCATTAATACCCGAACCACTATAAAATTGATTGTGTTCATTCTCTTTCCCTATTTCTTTCTATCCATTTTTTTAATTTCCCACCAATTCAACTCCCCTTCTTAGTGTATAAGGGCAAATAGGAATTAATTTTATTTTGCACAAAAATTTAATTATTAAGGTTAAATACATATATTATCTAGGTCTTTTAAAAATTTCATGTCAAAATGATAAGATTTGATATAGTACCTAGCTAGCTAAGTACATACTGCTAAAGTTGTCTAGCAAGATGGAAGTCTAAGATTGTCCATTCATTTTGAGGGATTTAATGATTGAATTAGATAAAGTGTAAAACATAATAAATGCTCAATTATGAGTTAAATAATGAATGGTAAATTATCTTTGTAATTGATCAGGTGTATTTTGAGATATGGTCAAAATTATAGTCTGTTTAGACTACACCTACATAGAAATAGGACAACCTTTGAATAGTCATTATAAATTATGTAGTATACATTTTGAGCTGAATTTTGGATATATTATAGCCTTGTATATCTATTTTATTAAGAAAAATAAGTCTAATTATTTAGATTAGTAAATTAAAAGATATTGTAGAATAAGTATCCAAGATTAGGATGGTTTTATTAGGATTTTGGATAATTTGAATTACAAATGAATAGATTATTAATCTAGTAGTCAAAATTAAGTGATTAAATGAGATTTGTTTTTCATGTGTAAAGATTATTTTGCAAGATTCCTGAGAAGAGCAAATAAATAAAGTAAAAGGAAGAGTGAGAACTCTTACTAGAGTTGGATGAGGAGGAGTTTTATAGCTTAGAAGCTTTTATGTTTAAGGTGAGTAGATAATATATATTATATTAACACTCTCAATCATTATGAATTAAACTATACACTATTTTAAATACTCATTTCATGATCTTCCAAGATTTTTATTGAACAATTTTACATGTTTAAAACTCTACAAACCTTTATTGTTCATAATTTACATGACTATTTTTTACATTTTTTTTTCATAATGTATGCTTATATATCATGATTTAAGAAATTATAACGTTCTTGTGACAGTGAAATAATATTCTCTTGATTTGTGATTTTAAAAGCACTCATGATGAAAGGATTTCATGTTCATAATACATATATTTTACAAACTTGACATATTATATTTTTGACATTTTTCGTACTAGTAAATTTCTAGATTCTACTCTGCTCCCCTTATGAAGAACAATTAACCAAGCTTGGAATTGAGAAAAAAAAAATTGATTGAAGGTAAGATTTAGTACTTTTTAAGTTCCTTTTGATGAATAGATGATGACATGTGTGGGTTTTTAAGGTTTTCATTCTTCTTTTTCTTCCTATGAATTTTAGCCAAGAGTGAATATTTTGAGGTGTATTTTATTTTAAATTCCATGGTAGTAATCAAGATTAGATGAGTGTATTTGAGGTAAAATTGAATCTAAAATGAAAATTGTAATTAGCTAAGTAGAAAAGAGTATAATTTGAACTAGGAATTGAATTTTCTGTAACTTTAGCCTCATATTTGAAGGCCAAAGAGTTTTAATTTTAACTAGGTCAAAACATGAAATTGTTAAATAGTAATTCCAAACATATTCTTGTAAAAATACTTGACCAAATTTGAAATAGGTTGAGAGATATGGTAAATCAAGCTTGACTTTGCACACTAACTAGGTCTACAATATGAAATTGACCCTTAACTTAAAAGACCTTAGCAGTAGAATTAGGTAAAACTCAAAATATATGAAATGATCTCTTATATGTATAATTTATTCTGTAAAAGAAATTTTCTATTAGATGTATGAATTTTAAAATGCAATAAGGTCAGTAAGGAAATGTTAGTATGACCCTACATAGGAGCAAAGCATACTTCAAAAGTTCACGATAAATTGTGTAGAGCTCATTTTAGGCTAAATTTTTGATATATTATGACCCTATAAAACTAATTATAATTCGAAAAGAATCAAAGCATTGCAGGGACAACCCTACTAGGTCAACAGATTTAACTAGATTGTACATAAAAGTTTAAAGTTTAATACTTAAATTCTACTATCTAGAATCGAATGAATTCATTAGTCTATATTAATTGAATATAGTCACAAGTAGAAGAAGGAAGAAACAAGGATTGTCACCTTTTTCTTGGGTGAAAAGAAGAAAGTTGTATAAGGAAATTTGCATAGTTAAGGTGAGTGATTATTATACTATTATTATTTTATGAATTGTAATTAAGACCAAGTTCATTGTTAAAATACTATAAATAAAAGTTTTCATTTGGCAAAGTACCATTTGAGTTTCCTAAATTCTGTAAGAACCCTAGCTCCAATCCAAGTAGATATTGATAACGTCCTTATTCATTATCTTTTGAATGAAATTATTAAATTGTCACTAGATGGGAATAGTTGAAAATTCCTCATATATTTATTTGAAATCTATATATATAATAATTTGAAATTCTAGATGGTAAATCCATAAAAACTCCTTCCATTTGTTTATAAAAAAAATCTATATATATGTTCATTTGAATTTCTTTTGGCAAGTGAAATAGTGTATTCAATAAGGTTTTAAAAGCTCGAAAAGTAATTGCTAAAATTTCTATTAGTATATTTATTTTGATTTTATATGGTTTTATTACAATTTCATATATGAAAAATTAGTGAATTTGTTATATAAGAATTATTATTTCATTGCAATCCCTTATATGGGAACTTATGAGTTGTTATAGTACTTTGTGTAGTATGAAGTACTTTCAAGTAAATTTCAAGTTTTAAAATAGAGATCCCTTTCTAGTATGGAGAACTTTGAACTGTGTGCATATTGTAACTTAACAGATAGGGTATAATATCCATACTCCAGTTAGGAAGAGTTTTAATGTCCTAGCCATAAGACTTGGATAGTCTTGTGGACGTTGTTACTCTGCAAGAGAAGTCCATACCATTATGAAGTTCAATGAGAAGCAAGGATAAAATCCACTCTCATCCATATAGATAGATTTCTACTAAATATATGATTTAACTAAAATAATTCATATGTACATTGCTATTTGAATGAAGTTCTAAAAGTAGTATAAGACATTGTTATTTATATTTTTGTAACCAATGCACCACAAGAAAAGCTGCCACTATAAAGTTCGATGAGGAAGTAAGAATAAAATCCACTCTCATCCATGTGGAAAGATTTCAAGGGTAGTATGATCTATTTATTATTTGAAGGAAGATTTTAATGTATTACAAGTCATTTTTATTTATATTTGAAATGTATTTCAAGTTATTTGTTATTTGAAGGAAGAATTGTACAAGACATTTGTATTTGAATGAAGATTTTTTAAGTAAAATAAGTTACTTGTTGTTCAAATTAAGTTTCTAAGGGTATTGCAAGTCATTTGTTATTTGTTTTCATGTATATTATGTTATATGTCATTTGATCTAAGATTTTAAGGATTCATGAGTGTGAGGCCTCGCCCAAGTACCGGCCCGATCTGCTAGAGGAAATCGGGATACTCATTCAGGTTTAGAATCACAATGGAACCTTTGGGTTCTGATTGGTTGTTTTTAAAAATTATTTTAAGAGTCGCCACCTTAATTTTATTTATTTGAAAAACTATTAAGGAAAAAACCCAAATTGATTCCAATTCATTAATCTTGCAATTAATTTACCTAAGGATAAAAATCACTAGTCTTCGAACTAAGTCGAGCTCAGATATTAGGTTTTTAGTTAAATAATCTAATTTGACTCTTAAGTTTAATTTAACTTTGAAAATTAATTTCATGAATGATAAATATTATATGACAATTATAATATCATGATTAATGTATGAGCATGGAGAAAAGTAAAACATCCATATATTAAACTAATTACATAAATTAAAAAAGAGGAAAAGAGATTGATTAGGATTTGGATTTGATGTTTGGATTTAGATTCCAAATGTGCCTATGTACCCCATTAAATGGGATCAAAACCCACATAGTTCATTCCACAATTAAGTGGAGGGGTTTTGGAGTTGATTAAATTGATTAATTTGATTTGGATTTGTGGTTGAGAAAAGTTGATACCTTTGCTTTTGTTGGAAGGAAGGTTTTATTGAATCGAAATTCTATTTTATCCAGACCGGGTAATTGGATCGATTGAGGGATTAATTAATTAATTAAAATAATTAATTAACTAATTTGGATGAAGGGTGGATTAAAAAAAAGGATTAATTTGATTTTCAAAAAAGGTGATTGATTAATAAGTGATTAATTTTAATTTTAAAAAAGAGTTTTAGTTAATTAAAAAGATTAATTAACTTGGTTAGGGTGAGATAATTAATTAATTAAAAAGATTATTTAATTAATTAGAGAATAGTTGGAGGGAGAAGAAGAAAGGAATTAGATGATAACTATCAACTCTAATTCAAGGGGTGTAGAAAAATGGTGGAAATGAGGGGGTATTTATAGGAAAATAGGGATAAGAGTAATTTGGAAAGTGAAAATGTAAAAAGACATAAATGATAGGGCTAAAAAAATGCTGAAAAATTAGATTGGGGGCATTTTGGAAACTGTAGAAAAGGTGGTGGGGACCATGCCAATGAAGGGACTTGCAGCGATACTGTCGGGTGCTCCTGTGGCATGCCAATTGGAAATTCTATTTTGGCATTTGGGTCAGTTGTTTACACTTTTGGGTCAGTTTTTGGGAGTTTTAATTTAGAAATTTTGTCGATCAGTGTCAATAGGCTCGAAATTAATTTTAGAATACTTGAGCAGTTAGTCTGAGGGAAAATTACTATCCTATACAGAAGGTCTGGTCAGCATTGGATAAGTTTCAATATTCGAAAATTAAGTATCTTGCTACTAATATGCCTGAAAGCCTATTTTTTGCTCTAAGGGTGTTGCTCCATTGACCCTAGCCCACTAACCAACTAGCGGGACCATCGTGCTAGCTCTGCATAGCGGATTAATTTTAGCAAGTGTCATGCTGTGGCTTGATGATGAAGATGTAAAATTAAGAATTCATAATGAGATATTGGTTTGATTTAAATTTCAAAAGTAATGTGTCATTTCCATCTTATATTATTCCTATTGGATATATGTATATAAGTAAGTAAACGAAAGTATCATTCATGTGAACTAATGTTGAACTTCAAGCTACACAATTTATAGTAGTATAATTTTTACTCACTGGGTTTCATACTCACCTCACTCTCAATTTCTTTTATAGGAAGTTAAAAGGGAGTCAAGTTAAAGCTCAAACATTTATTCTGCTTGAGGCTTGCAGTGAAATTGTTTAGTGTATTCATTTGAACATATATGAATATAGTCTAAAATGTATGATTTAGTGTTTAATGGTTATGTGATTGAAATGAACATGGGGAATTGTAAATGATATATCTTTTTAAGTGTTTGTAAATATTAGGAGGATTTGTATTGCAAATGAAGTTGAGGTTATAAGTGGAGAAAATTGGAAGTGTTTTCATTTTTAGGTTTTGTATCTTGGGGATTGTTATATGTTTAGCTAGCACTCTACCAGATTTTAGTAGAATTAAAGTATAGTTAGGTTCTATAGATTTTCGATGATTTTAGGCATACTCATGCCTTAAGACCATCATATCCCAAATGAGATGTGATATTGAGAGAGTAATTTAGGGAAATCTAATCATTAATTCTAATGAAATAAAATCAATCTAGAAAATATAGAAAAGTCATAGGTAATCAATTGATAAAATCTAAATCCTAGGTTTATATCACATATTGAAATTTTCTTATATCTATTTTAAAACATTTTCATCTTTTCATAACTTATATAGTTCTCTAAATAATATTAATCTTTCCTCATGGGATTGACATTCTACTTCACTATTATATTACTTATTTACAATCTATGTACTTATAGATTTTTAACAAGTTTTTGGCACCATTGCCGGAAAAGGCGATTTGCTAGTATCAATACCAAAGATTTCCTTTATTAATTAGATTTGTTTTATTTTTATTTTGTAGTTTTTATAAATATTATAGGATTTCTAGTGAATGATGGCCTTCAACAATCACTAATGGTGCAATGGGAGAGCAATGCCAAACAAAGCCACAAGCATATATGGTAAATATAGTTTTTTAAGTTAAATGCAAAACTTAAAAATTTACTTGAACAATTATATTTAATCCATATTTGAGTTGTGATTTGTGTGGAGGTAATAAGGTGAATTATGAGTATCACTATTGTCACATCCCAATTTCAGAAATATGATGGTCCTAGAATATAGGAAGACATAAGGTCATCCGCGCCTGTAGAACCCACTTATGCACATATAAACGCTGCCTAGGATCATACCAAAATCTCATACGTTAACTTAATTTGATCATTAATAAAAGGAAACCTTAATTTATAGAAGAATAGTTTAAAAATACTTTAAATAGAATCCATAAGAAAAGAATATTCAATACTCCAAATAAATCATCAAAGGAATAATGTTCCAAAAAGAAACTCCCCAAATAAGAATTCCTGAAGCATCTAAAAGAGACTCTTCATATCATAGTATGATAATAAACTTGGATAAGAAAATCCCCCAAGCGGAGTAGATTGCTTGAGCTATCACCTTGCCTCCTCATAATGCTCACCTAGAAACTACACAAGAAAATGGGTGAGATAGATGATCTCAATGAGTAAACAATATGGCTTATATAATAACACATATCCCTTATAAATAGCTCAAAGCTCATAACTCATAGTTCATGATTCACAATTCATGATTCATAGTTCATCGTTCATTGTTTACAATTTAGCAAGGTTCGCAGAAATCACACTTATCACTTATCACTTAGAGAGTGAAGGTTGTTGTCGTATTCACTCGAACACTCAGAGGAGAGGTGGCATCAAACCAATTTCCAACTCCTATCACTTAATAAGTGTGAAGCTTATCAGGCTCCATGGCTAGAACCGTCTCTTCTAGTTGAGGTGGATACACTGCCCTATCCATCGAGTTAAGACCATGTGCACAGGTTCCAATGATTTCCCGCATTGGCATGAGGATTTCTGCATAAAGGGTTCAAAGGTACCATAGCCAAAGTTAATGGCAATCACTTATAATAATAGCATTGAAGAATGCAATCACATGTAACATGATAACAATAGAAGTTTAGCTTATTGAACAAAAGATAAACAATAGTGTGGTTCCAGAAAGAATGTAAGGTAAAGCAATAATCACAAATGTTCTTTCTTATCATTGATAATCAATAATGGTTTTGGACCAATTGTCCTTTGGTAACCCAAGTTTAACAAAGAAATCATATAGTTATAATTGAATATAGAAAGGAACTTGGGTTTCAAGAATCTCAAAGGTTCATATATCATGATAACTTGTACTTGTAACATGAGCATAATGTTTACTCACCTTATGGTTTGTTAACTCCTAATGCCTGTAGCTGTTGCACTTCTAACAATCCTTAAGTTCTAAAATGACATTATAATTCAATACTTAGCATTTGCTTAACATCATGCTATCCTATCCCATAATTACCCCATGCATATAGATCATTCACATATACTTGAAGTTGCACTTAGTAGTGCACTCATCACTTGAACATAACATGTGGACTTTTAAGTCTTGCATAATTTGCCTTCTTAGGCTCACATGAATTCACATGATAGCTCATATCAAGAATTTTCAAAAGCCAACTGCAATGGATCATAATCTTAATATCAACTTAATTTAACCTTCAACTTAACATACTTAATACTTTCCATATATAGCAACTTCACAAATAAGCATTAAAAGAGTCAAACTTATCTCTTTTGACCAAATCATACAGTCAATCTCATAGCCAATTTAAGGTCATTAATTCATAATTGATACATCATAAAACCTAATTCACATGTCACTTAATCATGTACACATATTAATCAAATATGACAATTAGGGTTTTAGAAACCCTAGGTAGGCCGAAACACTCTAGGTGTTTCCTAGAGCCACTCTTTCAACCAACATGCAATTAAATCATGTCTCATTTATATAAACATATTAACAATCATAAAAATGAATTTTACAAAAATTATAGGCATTGGGATCAAAACCCCAATGTAGGCCAAATCACATAACCATGGATTTTCTTGTTTTTCACACTTTTTGATCATTACAATAATATATAAATGCATGATTTAAACTAATACTTTTCATGTAATCATAACAAAAATCAGTTTAGGATGCAAAAACATACAAATCGCCCCCTCCCAAAGTGCATATGCATGAAAATTCCAACTTTTAGGTTTTAGGGTTCACATTTGATGGATTTGAGAAAGAAGAGGTTTGTTCACAGTTGGAAATTGGTTATTCCTTCAAAAAGACAACATAGGCAAATTTTAATATGAAGAAAATTAGTAAATAAACATTCTCATATGGATTATCCATGATTAGTTTCATAAAAATAAAAAAGTAACTTCGAAGAAGAGAAAAACTTATGAAGAAGATCACAAAATCGCAAAGTTTGGAGGCACCTTATGTTTTTGGGTCAAGAGAGAATTTTTGAGGGAAAATTCTATAAAAATTTGATGGAAAACATAATGAAGGCTTCCACAAGCTAGGGTAGCCAAATTTTAGGTTAAAATAGGGTTTTGGGTGCAAAATTACAATATTGTCATTAATGCGCTAGGTTAAGAATGCTTAGGTGTATTCGACTTTTGGTGAGTTGGGCTTTTAATCTAATTTATAGGTTGATTATAAAAAATTAAAAATAACATATTTTACTTCTTATTTTCATTAAAATTCCCCTAAAAATATTTAATTTAAAATATTTTTAAAATGCTCATAAAAATTATTTTGTGCTTAGAATCGCTTTGTGTATGAAAATTCACTTTGTATGCAATAAATCATTTTATGCATTTGCACTTCACATAAATCACTTATTTCATATTCAAAATTCATATTATGCATATTAAAACTAGTCTAACATGCCACTTGCTTATAAATCACATAGCATATGAAATTTCATGAAAGCACACACTTTGTCTCAATAGCTTTAAAATCAAGCAATTTATCACGAAACTCATAGCATGGGTATGAGTTGTTACAAATATGTAGAGCAAAGACAATTTTTTCCAAATTATAACATGCACAAGAAATATTTATATTCTAATATAAACAACTCATGGTTGAGTGATAATTCAAACTAGTCATGGGAATGCGAATGCAATCAAAATAATAATTTGTAGCATCCTTATCAAAATAATTTTTAAGACCATACAACACCCAAATATCACAAACCATCTTATGAAGTAGCATTAGAAAGATTCATCAATGATACTTATGAATGATCTAAATGATTGGAAGATAGGATAGATCAAATGGCTAGCAACAATACAAATTTGGATTTACAAATAGAATAATTGGCTAGTTCATCAAATACTAGAGGCCATGATAACTTATTGAGCCAAAACTAAAATACTTCTAAGGGAGCAATGCTTGGTGATTTCTTTTAATAGTGATAAGCAATTAGAAGAAGATGACGGTGACAAAATGATGGATGATACACAAGAGATAATTGATCAACCAGAAACTTCAAGCAAGTAAGATAAAAAGGAGAAAATTAAGCTCAATTTACCTAAGACTTTCAAATATCCTTCACTCGTGAATAGTATCTTCAGAATATTTGCAATTGATGAATCAAATAAAGAGATAATTGAAAAACAACGTCCAAAGAATACTCTTATGGTTTGTTTCCTACACATGGAAACTGAAGATGGTGATAAAAGTTTTGTCCTTAATGCTACACTAAATGTATCATATCAAAAGAGTATCACTTTGAGGAAATGAAGGAAAAAAATTGAATCCATCACCATCAATTTAGCACACACCAACTCTTATCTCAATAATGCTGCTTTCTTATCCCAAATTCTTGAGAAGATTTAGAGCAAGAAAAAGAGTTCGAGCTCGTTGGAGAAATTTTGGAAATTATGGGTCTCTTTGTAATATGTTGAATAATTCTTGTTTGAAGTTTTTTCCATGCAAGCTCAAATCAAGATGGTTGGACTCATTCAAATTAGTGAAAGACTATCTTTCTACAATTATCAAGATGATGTTTTTTGTATATTATTCCCCTTGATGAAAGACTTAACCGAAGTCAAGCTATTAGCTATAAACAAATGCTTCTTGAGAGACAACCCATATTCTAAACTTTAAATCTTTTTCTTTAATTTTTCTTTTATTCTTATTTTTCTTTTTTGTGTGATTAATTTCTCGTACTTGCTTTAGTGTTATTTCTTGATGTTTTGGAGGGAGTAAGAAAGAGGAATATGTCTTATGCCTACAAATTAGAATTTGCTGAGTATTTTCTTTCTTTCTTTCTTTTGGTTTGTTTTTCTTTTTCTTTTTTTTTTTGAAATTGAAGATAATGTCAATTTCAAGTTTGTGGGGGAATTAGTTTGTTTTGTATTTTTAGTTATGTTTTATTTTTAATTTTTTTTTATGTTTTGATGGACAAATTTTAAAATTTTTACTCTTTTATTGATGAAATTGATTGTGTTGAATAATATGATGAAAGTCAAGGATAGAGTATAATTGATATTTCTGGATAATTCATTAAAGTATTTCAGGTTGAACAACTATTCTATGTAAGAAATTAACTTTTATTGAGATTATATTTTGATGAGCTTTGCATTGAATTATGTATGCTTACTTAGAGAGGGCTTTTATATAGTTTTTATCTTCATTTATGTCACCTATCTTAGTATATATTTTTGTGAACTTTTGAGGTAAAATTTTAAATTTACTTTGAGAGAAAGATATATATGATTGGGGTATTATTTGTTTAGCCTTATTATTTGTATCCTCCTTTATTTTAATTTTTCTCTAGTTTTCCCTTTTGTATCTTATTAAAATTTTAGCTTTCTTTTCTTTGTTTATTAAACTTTAATTATTATCTTTCACCCTGTTTGTAAAATAATTGTGCTAAATTTGCTTATTTGAGTGTTGACAAGGGAATTGTTTAAAAAAAAAAAGGATCTCTAATAAGTAAGGGTACTATTCATTCTAAATTGAAAAACGATCACATTTTTGCTTAAAATAAGTTTGGAGAAAAGTAAAAAAATTGAATAAAATAAAATAAAAATAAAAATTAGTAATTCTTATTTAATCTTAAAATAATGTTGTTCGTGATGGAAAAATTAAAAGTTCTTAAAATAAGAAAATCTTGAAGAAGAATAATGTTTGAAGAGAAGTGATCATTCACTAACAAATTTCCTTTATTTGAACTGTTAATTATGTTTTGTAAATTTGCCATAATTATCTTAATTTTATTCATTTTGCCTTTTCTTTGTTTAAATCAATCATCTTATGTTAGCTCTATTAAAAAGCTAGTAAAAACCTATTGATCTCTCTTGATTTATGAATTTCATTAGTGGATATTGTTTGTATAGACATGCATATGAGATTTTTAATTCTATTTAATATCTTTTGATAAAAGGTATTTAAAGATATTAAGTGTGTATATGCCTATTTGAAATGAAACAATCTCTTTGTGATTGGCTTAATTCATGATTATTCAAGACTTGATCAAGATGAGATTTGTTTTGAACTCGAGATAAACGCTTGATTTGTAATTAATATGGTATGTTGTTTGTAAATATTAATTTCTCGAGGCCATTGGAAAATTTATTCAAATAAGCATGAGAAAACTAAATTTTCTCTTCGAGTTTCATTCTTATTTTGCTTGAGAAAAAAAAAATAATTAAGCTTAGGGAAATTTGACGACCTTGAAATGTGATAATGATAAATAGAGTATTCCTTAAGACTAATCCATCAGTTTTTATTTGTTTTTTTTAACTTTTATTTTTTCCTAGATTGTTTCAAGTTTTCTTAGGTTTTTTGGAAGGTTTTATGTAATTTAAAGTAGTTAGGAAGTTCTAGAGTCATTTGGAAGGAATTAGAAGCAAGATGGATTAAAAAAGTATAAAACAAACTCAATTAGACCTACATGGCCATGCACCAGAGAGATGCATGGCCATGCATAATTTTTAGCGGTTGTCCACATGTTTTAAGCCTAACAAAGTGCATCAAATGATGCTTGGCCATGCATGACCAATGTGCATCACCATACAATTTGTTTTAAGTGTTTTTGACTCCAAAGAAGAAGAAATATGATGCATGACCATGCAAGGTAGAGATGCATAGGCATGCACCATCTGAAAGGCTACGATTTGAAGATTTCTTCCATGATTTTCCACCTAATTCTTCTCTATTTCATGGACTGATTTGTTCTTTAGTTTTACTTTGTAAGGACTTCCTAAGCCTTTTAAACCTAGGAACTATTATCTATAAATAGAGGAGAACTATTAAGAATTTGTTTCACTCTTTCAATTAAGTGCTCTTCTATTCTCCAAGCTCTTTATATAATATTTCTTCTTTCTTATTTTGAATATCTAATTCTTATCTAGGATTTAGATGTAATCTCTTAATTTGTCTATGATTATGTATGTTTCATTGATTAGTTTTAATTGTTGGAATTAATTTTTTATCAAAGATTGTGATTAATTGACTCTTAATTGCATGAATTAAAAGTATTGTATGAAATAGCGAGAGCAGAAGCATAATACTAGATTATTGAGATATTAAACCTAAGGTATGTGTTGCTTAGAGATAAAAATGAACCTTTGTGATTGTTAAAAGGATTTTAATAAAATTTAATGGGTTTGTGTTAATTGGTTGTGATCATGAGAGTAAATACAAGGTTAACATGAATGCTTGTATAGTCTTAAGAGAGAAAGTCATATAATTTAGGAAAATCTAATCATTAATTGTAATAAAATTAAACCAATCTAGAAAATATATAAAATTCATAAGTAGTCAATTAATGAAGTCTAAATTCTAGGTCTATATCATATATTAAATTTTCCTTGTAAGTTTCTTCTATCTGTTTTAAATTTTCATCTTTTTCACAACTTATTCGATTCTATAAATAATAAAAAAAGTATTAATTTTGGTACTTGTTAACTGTCCCTTGTAGGCTCTACTTCACTATTATATTACTTCATTGTCTATAAATTATAATCCATTTTTATTTTGGTATAAAAATTAAGGATTGGTATTTATTTTACTATTTTATTCTATTATGACCACAAATTGCATTATTATTCTAGAATAATGTGATTAATTATAACTATACTAAATAGCATATTTGGATACATAATGATAAATTTAACTTAAAAAAGAAAGTGTACTATTTATTTTAGATATCTCAAAAAACAAAAATAAATTATAATTTGTAGAAAGAAAGAGTACTTGTTCACAACTTTTGCATTTACAGATTTTAAGCAAAAATTTATAGGAACATGATCTAGCTTAACTAAAAGCCTTTATTTTCATAATTAAGATAGGCATAATTCATGTTGAGAAATAATTAATAAAAGAAGTAAAATAATCATACATATGTATAGGAGTTGATAAGCAAATGATTAGTGAGTGTTCGGTTATCAAACCAAACCAAAATATAAACTAATCAAAATTTTTAAGACCTCTAAAAAACAAACTGAGCTAAAATTAATAAAATAATAAAATACGACTGAATCAAACAAATATTTTTAGTTTGGTTATCAATAATAACCGAATTAATTGAATAATATATACTTATATATTATTAATACAAGAATAAGAATAAAAATGAAAGTTATTATTAAAAATATTAAATATTAAATATTATTAGTAAAAAAAACTCTATAAATAATATATTATTGCTAACAATTATATTTAATATATTAATAATTATTTCGAATTACCAATATTAAGGTAATTGAATCAATAACCAAAAATCAACAATTTTCTAAACTAAAAATCAAACTGAATTGAAAATCAAATTACCTATTACCAAATTAACTTAATTTTATCAGTTCAATCGATTTTTTTGTTAAAACCAAATAGTGCATGCTCATACTTACATGTGGTAATTTTTTTTTTTCTAATTTATAGAAGTTTATACTAATATATAAAAATTAATATAAAAAGTATTTATATATTCAATAATACTATAAATTTTTGGCACCAAGGAAAACTCATTGTTAAAATCAAATTAGAAAAAATACAATGAAATTATATTTTCTGCTATTTTTTTTGAAGTAAGCAAAATGAAAAAGAAAAATATTAAAATTTCAAATATATATTTCATAATATATTCTATAATACTATAAATTATTAGCCTATTGATATCAAATTATTAAAAAAATATATTTTTCCAAGAAAAACTTATTATTAAAGCAAAGTAAAAAAATAAAAGAAAAAGATGCAATGAAATTATGTTTGCCACTATTTTTTTTTAAGTAGACAAAAGAAGAAAAGAAAAATTTTGAAATTCAAAAACATATCTCATAATATTTTATAAACTATGATTATATCAACAAACTAAACCAAAAAATTAATATGTATGTAAATTTTAAAAAGAAATATAAAGAAATTCTAATTGCATACATATCTTGTGTAAAAGTTTAGGAATTTCTTAAAGAGTTTGAGAGTAATAGTTAAGAAAATTCAGTATTATTGTTTATTTCATAAAGAGAGAAATACACACACACACACACAAGGAACTGAATGTGAATATTTTTACATTAAGAAAAGTCTATCAATCATGATTTTATTGAATTGGCCGTTAGAGATAATCATCTACTATTGGAAGGTCTGATTGATTTAAGGAGAGTTTGATGGAGATCTGCCACAAGTCAACTAGTTTGAAATGGTAACATCTTCACCCTCCCACAAATGAAGGTTGGGGGTAGGATCAATGCCGAGTTTGGTTCGGAGAGTGCAAAATTGAGGATGCGGCAGGGCCTTAGGGAATATATCAGTGATTTAAGGTTTAGATGGGACAAAGTGAGGGACAAGAAGACCAAGAGAAACCTTTTCATACACAAAATGATAGTCAAGCTCGATATGCTTTGTGCAGGCATGGAAGATAGGGTTGGCGGTCATATGGAGATCACTAGGATTAACACAAAATAGTTTTGGTGATGAAAGTAGTGAGAGTCCAATTCACAGAATAGGTAAATGAGCCAAGTAAGTTCAGCAGTGATGGAAGCAAGAACATGATATTTAGCTTTAATGCTTGAATAGGACATAGTAAGCTACTTCTTAAGCTCCAAGAGATATAACTTGCTCTAAGAAAAATACAATATCCAGTAGTGCTTGGATGAGTGATTGGACAATTAGCCCAGTCGGTATCACTAAAACCAGTAAGATTGGTCGAGCTAGAGGATAGATAGCAAAGACCATAATTTGAAGTGTCGTAAAGATAACGGAGAATACGATTAACTTTCTTTACATGACCAAGAGTAGGATTTTGGAAGTGTTGGTGGACGCGAGTCCTAGAATGGACAATATCTGGTCTACTGAAGGTGAGATATCGAACAGAGTTGCGATAGGCTATGGCATCGATTGGAGTTTCATCCTCACTTTGGGCTTTATTTTTAATAGAAAGAAGTCTGCGGATAGGTGCACTAGTCAACATGTGAGCATTATCAAGCAAATCTTTAGTGTATTTAGCCCATGAAAGAAAAATGCCATTTGTAAAATATTTTATCTTAACGCCCAAGTTGTCTAAGATCTTTAAGGGAAAATTCAATACTGAGCTATGTGATCAAATTTTGAATAAGGGTGGAATTGTTACCAATGAGTATGACATCATCAACATATACTAAAAGCAATATTGCAGTGGTGTGAGTGCGTAAAATAAAAAGCGAGGGATTAACTTTGTTGTAAGTGAACCCAATGTGAAGCAAATATTTAAATAATCAATTAAACCAATCTCTTAGATCTTTCTTGAGGCCATACAAAGATTTATTTAATCTGCAAACATGGGAAAAAAGAGATTAATTAATAAAACCTAGGGGTTGTTCCATGTACACTATTTTATGAAGGACACCATAGAGGAAGGCATTCTTTACATCTAGCTATCACATGGTCCACCTATGAGAAACAACAATGGATAATACAAAGATAATGGTGGTCTTCTTGACAACAGGGTTAAAAGTTTCGCCATAATCAAATCCTTAAATGTGAGTGTAGCATAAGCAACCAAAAGAGCCTTAAAGTTGTCAATATCACCATTTTGTAATGATATTTTCATTTTATGGTTGAGGAATAAGATCCCATGTGGCATTTAGGTGTAGAGCTGTAATTTCCTCTTATATAGCTCATTTCCAGTAAGGTATTTTTAAGGTGATTTTATAGATGTATGGATCAGCTTTGATATCTTTGATAGCAGCATAAGTAATCATTTTGTTATGCAAAGAAGGATTTGCTTAAAGTTATCCTTGAGTAAGCATACCTTGATTTTCTAATGGCAGATTTGTAAACTATGGAAACAGATCAATGTTAGATGATTATTGATATATGAAAGATCGTTAAAATTACTTAGAGAAGGAGGAGTTCTAGATTTTGTTGAAGAAGATGAGGATGTATCATCATTGGATTGCTAGGGTATAATAGCCAAGTTTGAAAAATCAGTGAGATATGCAAGATGAGTCAACTAATTTGGATTCGATGGATTAGTGTCATCATTGTTTTATAGAGTGTTAGAAACGGTCGACTCATTTTGTTGAAGGTATTGGTTTATGGTGCCTTTGCTTGTCTGATCTTGTGCTAGTTGATTAGTATAAGAATCATCATCCAGTTGTGTTAGTGGTTCATCATTTGGTGTTAAATAAGGATCAATCGAATGGTCTAGAGTCGATCTACTAGTGTACTCAGTTTCAATACTGTTTTCAAACTCTTTGTGAAAAACAAACTTGAGATCCTAAGAAGAAATATTACTAGAAGATGTGTTAGTATAAGAAAAAAATGTTTCATTAAATACAATATAAAAAGTGATGAGTTTAAGGATTCAAGCATCAATATTCTTTGTGATGTTCACTATAGCCAATAAAAATGCATGGAAATGTTTTCCTTGCAAATTTTGTCTTACCAACTTCTCTGAGGTATGGATAACACCTTCACCCAAAGCTTTTTAGAAAACTATAGTTAGGTTATTCATTATATAATTTGTAATAGAGTGTATCCTTTTAGAGAGTGGATGAAGGTAGGTGATGTATAATAAATATTATAGTAAGAAAAACATCTATCCACAATGTAAGAGTTAAATTGGCATGGAAGAGAAGAGATAGACCTATCTTTACTATGTGTTTATATTTGCGTTCAGCCACCCATTTTATTAAAGTGTTTTTGGACAAGATACTTGATGAAATATGCCACCCATTATAAATCGTAATTAATTTTTTGTAAGGGAAAATTTGAAATTTTATTAGAAGCTAAGAAAGGTAACTCGCAACTTTTGCCAAATTGGCAACTGTTACAAATAGTTGGTTGCTTCATCCAACTTGAGATAATAATCAACTTATTTTTATTTAAAAATTTTAAAGAACTTATTTGGGGATGATCCAAATGTTGATGCCAGATGGTAAAAGTTATCTTGTTTGCTTGAATCGTGGTTAAAGCATGAACAATATTTCCTTCTAAAGCATAGAATCCTCCCTTTTTATAGCCATTGCTATTGTTTTCCCTTCCTAATTTTTCATAATTAAATCGTAAGAACTCAATTGTACGATAATTATTATGTGTTAATTTACTCACCAAAATTAATTTTTTCTTTATTTCGGGAACTAAAGAACCTTTTTAAGATTAAAAGACCCTTAAGGGGTATCAATATTTGTTTCTCTTTGTTTCTCCTATATGAGAAATTTCTAGAGCATTACCATTGCCAACATATATAGCATCATTACGTTTGTAAGAAGTTAATTAATCATCTTACCAGGATCATTTACCATATAAGCGAAAGCCCATGAGTCGGCAAAAAGAGTGGGGTCTTTTTCTTCGTCATTAAGAGTTAAGGCTACAAGAGCTTGAGGAACATCTATGGATTGATAGAAGTACTCTAATTTGTTCCAACAATCTAAGATAGTGTGGTTAGATTTGTTCCAAGTTTGACAAGTGATATTACCTTTATTTTAAGGTTTTGTTTCATTTTGATTTCATGATTTGGCAATGTTTGCATTATTTTTCCTAATGTGCTTAGTATTTTGCTACTGGTTACTATTAAAATCTTACCCATATCCTCATCCTCTTGATGAATATCTTTCACCATGATTGTATCTACGACATCTTTGCCCAATGCATGTTCGATTCTTGCTAAGTCTTTTTTCTTTTCTTCTTTCTCACTTTACAATAGCTATTCATGACTTTGAAGGGCAAGAACGAATTGATTGAAAGTGGGATAGGGCTCTAGACAACATTGTTGTTTGAAAATCTTGATATTTTGCATCCAAAGTCACATGTAAATTAAAACAATTTGTTTTTATCATCTAAATCACAAATATTTTTAAATTTCATCAGATATTCTTCTACTGAAGAGTTAGCTTTAGTCTAGGAATGCAATTGATTAGTTAATTGCATTTTTTGCTCTAAGGTATTGGGCAGTGGCTATTCTTTAAGGGATTCCTAGACTTTGAATGCATTCTCCATTCCATCAAGTTTCAATAATACTTCTTCTTTCATAAAAAAAACAAAAGCCAAATTGTATAAGTCTATCATTATTTTTCCAGTTTGCATTTTGTCTAGCTACATCAACCTTGGTTTCAATATGGTGGATCAGTCCCATGCTCCTTATTAATGGTTGAACTTGGGACCTCCATAGGAGTAGATTAGTGGTTAATAGCCTTATAGAAATGAGGCTTGAAGTTTGATGAAAAGACTGAATGCTTAGTTTAGGTTCTTTAGTGGCCTCGGCAGATTTTTGATGGTATGTAGGAAAAGTTTAAAATAAAGGAAGGAGATTTTTCTAAGGGCAAATAGATCATAGGTTAACGTTGATCTGCTCTGATACCATGAAGAATTTGAGAGTGATAATTAAGAAAATTCAGTATTCTTGCTTATTTTACAAAGAAAGAAATACAATATACATATATGTGTGTGTGTGTGTGTGTGTGTGTGTGTGTAACATAGGAATTAAATGTGAATATTTATAAATTGAGGAAACGCCATCAATCATAATTTGTGATACACTCCTGCCTAAATTGACGAGCTCACCCCAGATTAACTCTGAACATTCTATGGTTTAATAACTGGCGAACCGCCTCTAGAGTCGATTATGGGCTCATGATCTCCATTATTATTGACCTAGGGTTGACCTTCTCCAGTGTGTAATCATCAAGATATGTGCCTACAATCTTGGGTTCTAATCTCCAAGTTATCCGCCTCTTATCTTAGATCCCTATTGTGCTTATTATCTCGAAATCTTATCTCCAAGATTACGTTCCTACCATTTTGGTCATTACTTCCCGAGGCAATCACCTATAAATACTCCTCCAGCATGCTAGTGCATGGGTAATACTTTTTTGGACTTTCTATATCCTCAAATTCTCTTATTCTCATAAATACTACTGACTTTAGTATCAGAATGTTCGCCTAGATGGTTCCCCTGAGTAACCACTCTCTATTTTGCAGGTTCTCAAAGTTTGGCCTAAATCCGAAAAACACTTATTTGTGGCTTTGTTCATATCAATATGATTGAATTAGCTATTAGAATGAATCATCTAATATTGGAAGGTTTGATCGATTTAAGAAGAGTTTGATGGAGATTTGCCATTGGTCAACTGGTCTAGAATGGTAACTTCTTCATTTCTCCATTATTATCATATATGTTTTGTAAATCTAAATACAATTTTGAGTAGTTTTATATTGTTGAATTGAATGAAAAATTATCCAAATTGTTGTAAAATAAGTTATGTTATTTTCCTTCCTTATAAAAGAAAAATTGGAATGTAATATATGATTTACTAAATTAGATTTCATATATTATGAGAAAAAAATGTTATAAATGTTTGCAAATAATATATGATTCACAATATAATAATGTAAATAACAATAATTTAAAACGATAGCCAGTAATAAAAATAACCTAAACCAATTGATTCAATTTTCAAATTTACTTCTTTTCATCGCTTTACCATTAATAAGTAGGATGAAGAAAATTTTAGTATTAAACTCAATATTTCAAGTACCAAATTTTAAGATTATCTATATCTACTATTAATCTTTCTCAAAAAAAAAAAATTATATGTACTATTAATACTTATATAATAAACAATATATATATATATATATATATATATATATATATATATATATATATATATATATATATATATATATATATATATATATATATATATATATATATATATATATATATATAATATAATATAATATTGAGGTTTTTAATATGAATATATCAATGAGAGAAAATATAAAAATTACCATATGAATCAATTCTGTAATTAAATTAGTACATAGTTTTTCTCTTAGTAATCCAAATCAGATAAAAAAGAAAAATTAGAATAATAAATCTTATATTTTTCTTGAGATTTTATGTAAATTTTGAAAAAAATTAAGAAATTGATCTAAAAGGAATTCTTATTTTTGTTTAAATATAATAATAATAATAATGTCAAATCTCAATTGCTTTTAATTAACCTTTAATTTCACAATTAAAAAAATCGAATATATAAAAAAATACTAAATTAAAAATATATAAAATAATTGATATCCAAACAAAATATTAAAACTTTTCATGACAACTTGACGAATTTTCCCAAAAAAAAAATATAAAGGACCTAAAATTTAATTTTGTAAGATAAAATATATCAACTGACAATTAATTAACACACTGTTAGTGCAAGATATCTAGGATTAAGTCTATTGAATTAAAAATAGATGTAAAATCAAATAAACAACAAAAAAATAAAAAAACGAACATATTGATCATGTATATATAAAAATCATAATGCTATATATATATATATATATATATATATATATATATATATATATATATATATATATATATATATATATATATATATATATATATATATCATAATGTTATCTTTAAGTGATAATTAATTAAAAATAAAAAATAAAATAAAGCATAAGACTAAAATTAAAACACAAAAATTGAACACCATAATTCTGATCATTCTTGGATAATTGTAGTTTTTAATAATATAATATAATATTATTATATAAAATGACGATCAATATCTAAAAAATTTAATTTAAAATAATAATTAAAAAATTTAAAGTCGTACCTTTCATGAGCATGATATATAATGAACTTAAATTCTAAAAAATATATTAGAATTGAATTTAAATAAAGAGGATATGTGAAAAATCTAACAAACCTTTAAAATTTGATAGATAATGTAAAATTTTGATGAAAGAATTCTTTTTATAGGAAATTACAAAACAAATCAAAATCTTACTATAATAAGATTTTCTTATGCAATAATAATAATAATAATAATAGATGTCTAATTTAATGAATATGAATAATTAGTAAGGGCGTTTTTATTAGCAACATGTTTTTTCTCTTCATACATTTGTATATATTATAGATAGATTGAAAGATATTTATAGCCTACAAGAAAATTCTTATATTCATCCTTTCAAGTCTTTTACATACATTCAACTGTTTTTTTTTTTTTTTTTTTTTTCTAAATTAATTTTTGTTTAATCATATTCTATTTAAGATTCGAATTGATAATTTCACAATTTAAAAATAATTTAGTATTACTTAATTGAAATTCATTAATAGATAATATAACAATTTTAATATATATAAACATGTAATTGAAAAATTACAATAATTGTTTTTTTTTTTTTTTACATAATGTCATTAATTTTTTTTTTTTTTAAATTTAGTAAGTGATCATATATATTTTGCCCTCACTAACAAAATTTTCAAAATTGGAAGACTACTCATAGACAAGCATCAAAATATTCTGTCCAATCCAAGAGATCAATTCAAATAATTAGCTAATGATAGTCATTCAACTCTATTAAATTTGGAATGATTCATTTATGATCAATTTGCAAAATTAGTTTAAATTTGTGCAATATGCATTATTTAGGCAGTTTGAATTTAACTGGCTGTCCGAGTAGGATAGAATATCAACACATCCAAAATCATTTTTTTTTCTGTTCAAAAGAAAACTATTAAAGCTTTTAAATCAAATGATATGCACATCCATAAAATTCGACTATATTACTATTAGTATAAACTTTTACTTATCTCATTATATATTAAATCCATAAGGAAACAATCATTTTACAAGCTATATATGATTTGAGAACATGTAGGGGTCAAAAACAAGTTTTGCCAAAGCAACATTTGCTTCTCAACAATTGTAAAGAAAGAAAGTAGGTATTTCCTTATTATTATTATTATTATTTTTCTTTTTTCTGCTTCTCTTTTGTGGCCAGGGTGAAAACTGAAAAGGGTGTGTCCTTTGGCATAGAAAGACAATGATGGAGATGGCTTCTTTTTTTTTTTTTCTTCTTTTACTTTTTCTTAGAAATCTTCTCACAAATGGGTAATGCCTATAAAGTAATGTAGGCCCAAGTGTGTGTTGTCTTGCCAGTGTCCTCATATCTTTTAAGAGACTCCACATCAAGATTTTTGTACACTTTCTTTAACAAAAACAATTAAACTGCTGAAAGCCCTATGCCCATGACCATCACACCATCAAAAATGTCATTAGCCTTCACTAGAGGATAAATGGCTGGAGATAATCTCTTTCCCCTTATTTGCGAACTGTCTTTGTCAATTTTATGTTTTGTTGCTCTCAAATGTTCATTTGGATAAACTAAGATTTTCTACTACTAATTTCATTAAGAGTTCTGTAAGCCGTAACATAATATACTCAACTCAATTTTAATTTTAAAATTAATTGAGATCAGCTATATGGAATTTATGTTTCTACTTAAATAATTTCGAGTTATATTTTCGTAGAGTGGCAATATCTTTAACTCATATTATATCTCTTCTTCAAGTTAGTTTAAGTATATGACTGATTTTTTTTTTTCTATTATAAATGCGTAAATAAATTAAGAAATTTATTGATGGTATGATTATATCAATAAATTAAGAAATTGAGCTATGATATTCAACCTCTGTTGATCATGGTATGAGATGGACAATTCAAGGAGAATTTTGAGAAGTTTGCCAAAGTACTTCTTGTGAAGACAGCATATTCACCTAACCAAATATGCGAGAGGTTACATCGAAAGATGGACAGCTATGTCTTTGGACACCTAATTTTGTATGAAGATTGCATGATAACCAATAAACCATTATCAATATATATATATATATATATATATATATGAATTATTGAGGATTCAGAGTGTAATGCCCACACACTACTAGTCCACATTGACAAGAACCAAACCTCTTGGTTTTAGATTATAATCCATTGCATAACTATGCTTTACAACTTCACATATTTGTCTCTCCCCTTTCTTCTTTCATTTTTCAAGATCTCATAATTATTGTTTTTAGTTGTTAACTTGTTATGATCCACTTAATAATACAATCATTTTATCTTTTAAATATAACAGCTCAATGTCAAGAGTCCCACTCCTAAATAATGGTATATAATATGATTAATTGATTCATGAGATATTTTTATAAATCAAACCGTTTATTAATTATTTATTTTTATCAATTTTATCAGTTCAATTCATCAATTAACTGAATTTTTCTTTAATTTTCTTAATGAGCTAAGTTGAATTTATATTAATGAACTTAAATTTATATTTCCGTCAATTGTCTCATTTTTCTTTTAAATTTTAGCCCATGATCTAATTTTTGTACTTTCTTTCCTTAGCAATAAGTTAGGAGTTCAAATATAATAATGTCAGACACTCATTTCTTTGATAATAATTTATGTCTAATGATTTTTTCTTTATCATAATATTTGTTATCAAATGATATAACAAATGCATGTCTATACATAATGATAATATAACATCTGTAAATGTAAGTGTGACATGACAAATGACAAATTACATAATTTGGATTTTTATATATATATTTGTTTTGGGTCTTAATTAGTTGAATGCATCCATAATTTGGGCATATTAGACCATGGGTGAATATAAAACACTTTTTTTTTTTACTAGATTAAATATCGGAGCATATGAATGGCCTCATTGTAAAGAACGTAGGTTGAGATTGGTACATTAGAGTAGGAGACAACTTGGGACACTTCACTAAAAGACTTGTCATTCCCTAAAGATCAGCAAGAGCATGGGCACATGAACATGAAGGCATGAATTTTGATATCCAAGTACTATTATATTTTAATGAAAATGCCCTCTACAAAGGTCTCATGTCCACATGCCTATGGAAGATAGGTACAAAACATTACATTGCCATTACTGACAAGAAGTAGGAAACATGCTACAAAATTGCTTTACCCTTAGCCAATATGCCCCCATGCACTTAAATGCAAAAGAATGATAAGATCCCATGCATTCTCAAAATCTTATCAATCTTTTGGATGATTTTCTTGGTGGGTTCCATTTTATTATTATGAACTTGTCTCTTTCTTTTATGGCATGATTTTATGCCCTAATACTAGGATCCACCACCCCCTAATATTAGAAAGTGACAATCCATTTGGCTTAATATGCCTTGATTTAAGTCCATTAAGCTTGCTAGTAATCAAAGCCATCCTCGTAAATCTTGACCATATTACTGTCAAATGAAAATTTAATAAAATGAACAAAATGCTTAGCCTATATGTAACAATATTTATATAGTAGGAGATAATTGACCTTAGATTGTATGTTACTAATTTCCTGTTGACGTGGAGACTATTTAAGAGAGATTTCTGAGCCATTGAGATAAGCAACAGCCCAAGTATAAAAAATACTAACTCGGGCCAGCTGCGATTTTGGGCCTTATAAATATGCGATTCAAAAGAAAACGGGTCATCGATTCAAAGTCATCGCCTTTGTCGATGAGCAACGTTGTTTTTCAGCCAAATTCCTTCGTTTGGACCCCTAAAATGGCAGTTAATCCATTTATGGAAACTTTATATTTCTGTCATAAGTCTTGATATTTAGCTCTGTTTTAGGCACCGTTTGTGGGTCCATCTTGTTTAATTTCCTCTATTTATTTATGGTAATATTATAATCTCGCCATTTATGGTAGTTTTGTACCTAGAATTTTGGGCCCCCTATTTCGACTCTTGTTTTGGCCTGTTTGAGATATAAAATAATTCAGTCATACTTTGAAACCCTAAATTGGATTTATCCTTTTACTTACGCTGCGTCAGGTGCTATCAAAGCCTATGGCGACTGGCGGTGATCTTCGTGACGGTGTTCAGGAGGCTGGAGCCCCAATCCTTGGGGACGATGCGCTGCAATGATTGGAGCAACGTTTAGAAACACATATAGAGCAATAGATTGATCGTAGATTCTGGCGTTTTGAGGAACTCTTTGATGCAGTCATAGATAGTTTGGATGCTATGGGTATTGACATGAACTGGGAATGGAATTATGACAGAAGGCCAGGAGTCGAAGCTACTCATGGTAACCCTGTCAAGAGACTTGTCCCTGTCCATAGGCGGCCAGATATTGAGAATGATTCTAAGTCTGAAGATGAAAAAGAGTTTGCAGGAGGTCGGTATGATAGATATGGTGGGAATGGAGATCAGGGTCAAGAGGATGATTATAGACGACGTAGGGATGATAGAGAATATAGGGATTTCCGTTTGAAAGTTAACATCCCTATTTTCAATGGAGGTATAGGCATTGAAGATTTTTTAGATTGGATAGCGGAGATTGATAGGTTCTTCGACTATATGGAGATGCCTATTAAGAAGCGGGTGAGATTAGTGGCCTGTCGATTAAAGGGCGGTACTTCTGCCTGGTAGGAAAGAACCCAGAACAGGAGATTACATGAAGGCAAGGGATGAGTTCGCACTTGGTACAGAATGAAGAGGTTGTTGATGCGAGAATTTTTACCTCCAGATTATAAGTAGATCCTGTTTTAACAATACCAACATTGTCAGCAAGGCAATCGTTCAGTCTATGAATACACCACAAAGTTCATGAGGCTGTCTGAAAGAAATAACCTAACCGAGTCAGAAGGGCAACAGGTTGCCAGATACTTGGATAGCCTGAAACTAGTGATCAGAGACATAATTGGTGTACAATTTGTGCAAACCCTAACTGAGGCCAATAACATGGGTATGAAAGCAGAATTGATGTAGCAAGAGTGGAGCAGAAGGAACTTTGATAGTTACAAGCCTATTAGTGTCCCTGAGAAGGCTACTAGAATAGACCAGGATGTTACTGGGCGTACTGAGCGTTATAAGGCTGCAGACAAGCGAGCAATGAATGAAGGGAAAGATAAGAAGGTGCAGAAAGAAGCAAGCCCTTATGCCAGGCCAACTGCAGGGAAGTGTTTTAGATGCAATCAGCCGGGCCATATATCTAATGAGTGTCCTCAACGAAAAACTATGAACTTGGCAGCTAGAGAAGATGAGGACGAGGAGTATAGCTATGAACCAGATGGTGATGAGGGTGATTTTAAGGATTAGGAACTAGAAGGGGCCACCTATGTAGTGCGAAGAATGATGCTCACACCAAAGCAGGAGAGGGAGTCCCAGCGCCACCAGTTGTTTCATACTCGGTGCACTATCTTTAGTAAGATATTTGCTATTGTTGTTGATAGTGGTAGCATGGAGAACATCATAGGGAAAGAAACAGTCAAGAAGTTAGGGGTGTCTGTAGGGAAGTATCCAAGCCCTTATACTTTAGGCTGGATTAGACCACGGGCTGAAAGTATTAAAGTGACTGAGAGGTGCAAGATCCCTTTTTCAATTGGAAAATATAAAGATGAAATTTATTGTGATGTTGTGGAAATGGATGTGTGTCACTTGTTGTTTGGGAGGCCCTGGCAATATGATATAGATGCTCAACATTCGAGGAGGAGTAATTAGTATAGTCTGGTGAAGGACAGAGTGAAGTACACATTGTTGCCATTGAAGAACAAAACAGAGGGGCCACCAGTAAAGAATTTCTTGACCCTTACAGGGAATTTTGAGGCAGAAGTCAAAGAGACCAGGGTGATTCATGCCTTGATAGTAAAACAAGTCTATGAGGAGGAGCCTGAGTTGCTAGTGGAGGAGCTTCCTAAAGCTGTGAAACCTTTGCTTCTGGAATTTTGAGATTTAATGCCAGATGAGGTTCCAGATGGTTTGCCACCCATGAGGGACATTCAACACCATATAGACTTGATGCTTGGTGCTAGCCTACCTAACTTGCCGCATTATAGAATGAGCCCAAAGGAGAGTGAGATCCTAAAAGAGAAGGTTAAAGAGTTGCTAAGGAAGGGGCATATTCGTGAGAGCATGAGTCCCTGTGTTGTGCCTGCCTTATTGACTCCAAAGAAGGATGGCAGTTGGAGGATGTGTGTGGACAATAGAGCAATCAACAAGATAACTGTAGGTTATAAGTTTCCCATCCCGCAGTTAGATGATATGTTGGACCGGTTGCATGGGGCTAAGTGGTTTACAAAGCTAGATTTGAAGAATGGCTATCATCATATACGAATTAGGCCTGTAGATGAGTGGAAGATCGCTTTCAAAATAAAGGAAGGCTTACATGAGTGGCTGGTGATGCCTTTTGGCCTTTCAAATGCCCTAAGTACCTTTATGCGGCTTATGAATTAGGTATTAAGGCCTTTTATTGGTAAATTTGTTGTGGTTTACTTTGATGATATCTTGATTTATAGCAAGAACGAAGAGGAGCATTTATTGTAGTTAAGGGAAGTACAACAGCCTTGCAGGAAAATATATTTTTTGTAAACCTTAAGAAGTACAATTTCCTTACAAAAAAAAACTGCTATTCTCGGGGTATATTGTTAGTGCTGATGGTATTTAGGTTGATGAAGCCAAGGTGAAAGCAATTAGGGACTAGCCAACTCCCAAAACTGTCTTGGACGTTCGGAGTTTCCATGGGCTGGCCACTTTCTACAGGCGCTTTATCAAGAATTTCAGCACCATTGCAGCACCAATCACTGAGTGTATGAAGAAGGGCAAGTACCACTGGGGGGAAGAAGCAGCAAACAATTTTTCCATGCTGAAAGAAAAACCATGCACAGCTCCAGTCTTGGCTTTACCAGATTTTAACAAGCTGTTTGAAGTTGACTGTGATGCAAGTGGAGTGGGTATAGGAGTAGTACTATCCCAGGAGCACAGGCCTATATGCTATTTTAGTGAGAAGCTCAGTGATGGAAGGCAGAAATGGAGCACCTATGACAAAGAATTTTACTCTGTTGTACGAGCTCTTAAAACTTGGGAGCACTACTTAGTTGGCAAGGAGTTTGTGCTCTATTCAGATCATGAAGCACTAAAGTACTTGAATAGCCAGAAGCATATCAGCAAAGATATGCATGCCTAGTGGTGTCAATTTTTACAGAAGTTCCCCTTTAGGCTACATCACAAGTCAGGGGTGCATAATATTATTGCAGATGCATTAAGTCAAAGAGCTGGTCTACTAGTTATGTTGAGCCAAAAGATACTAGGATTTGAGCAGCTAAAAGATTGTTATGCTAATGATGAGTACTTTGGACAAATTTGGAAGACTTGTTCTGATGGGCATCTTGTGTCTGATTTTTACATCTAGAATGAGTATTTAATGCATGGCAACCAACTCTGTCTTCCTCGCACTTCACTACGGGAGAAGGTAATTCGTGATTTACATGGTGGAGGGTTAGCAGCTCATTTGGGGCAAGATAAAATAGTTGTAGCAGTTTGCAAACGTTTTTATTAGCCATAAATCCTAAAAGACATGACCAAGTATGTTCAGAGGTGCTATGTGTGTCAAACTGCCAAGGGATAATCCAAAAACACTGGGTTATATATGCCTTTACCTGTTCCTAAGAACATCTGGGAAGATCTGTCTATGGATTTTATCTTGGGCTTACCTCGCACTCAAAGAGGTGCAGATTCTATTTTTGTTGTTGTTGACATGTTCTCCAAGATGGCACACTTTATCCTTTGCCGAAAGACTTCTGATGCTGTCAGCATAGCTAGACTGTTCTTCAAAGAAATAGTCTACTTACATGGTGTACCAAAGACCATCACGTCAGACAGAGATACCAAATTTCTTGGGCACTTCTAGCAAACTTTATGGAGGCTATTTGACTCTGCCTTGAATTTCAGCAGCACTGCTCATCCTCAAACCGATGGACAAATAGAAGCAGTCAATCGTACCTTGGGAAATTTGATTCACAGCATCTGTGGGGACAAACCAAAGTAGTGGGATGTAGCATTGCCTCAAGCTAAATTTGCCTACAATGATGTTGTTCATAGTGCTACTGGCAGGTCTCCTTTCTCTATTGTCTACACTAAAGCGCCACAACATACTCTGGATTTAATTCATCTTCCTAAAAATGCAGAGAAAAGTGTTGCAATAGCTCATATGGCTCAATAGGCGGTAAAAGTGCATCAGGAAGTTAAGTAAAAATTAGAAGCAACCAACCAAAAGTACAAGGAAGCTGCTGATAAGCATAGGAGGAAGCAAGTTTTTTCTGTAGGAGATCCAGTAATGATGTTCCTTCGGCATGAGCGCTTTCCAGTGGATACTTATAGTAAGCTTCAGCCAAGGAAATATGGCCCTTACACTGTCAGCAAGAAGATAAATGACAATGCCTATGTCATTGATCTTCCCAAAAGCATAGGTATTTCGAACACTTTCAATGTAGCAGATCTGTCATCCTACCATTCCTTTGAAGAACCACTGTACCCTGATCCAGAGTCCAACTCAAGGACGAGTTTTTGCCAAGTGGAGGAGACTGACATGGAGGCTATTTCAAAGATATTTCTGAGTCGTTGGGACAAGCAGCAGCCCAAGTACAAAAAATACTAACTCGGACCAACTGCAATTTTGGGCCTTATAAATATGCAATTCAAAAGGAAATGGGCCATCGGTTCAAAGTCATCGCCTCCGGGATGAGCAACGTCGTTTTTCGGCCAAATTCCTTCATTTGAGCCCCTAAAATGGCAGTTAGTCCATTTATGAAAACTTTATATTTCTGTCATAAGTCTTGATATTTAGCTTTGTTTCAGGTGCCATTTGTGGCGTCCATCTTGTTTAGTTTCCTATTTTTATTTATGGTAATATTGTAATCTCGCCATTTATAGCAGTTTTGTACCGAGGGTTTCAGGCCCCCTATTTAGACTTTTGTTTTGGCCTGTTTGAGATATGAAATAATTCAGTCATATTTTGAAACCCTAAATTGGATTTATCCTTTTGCATACGCTGCATCACCTGTCATAACTCACTTATCAAGATGTGATGGTCCTAGGGTATAGGGAGATGTAAAGTCACCTAAACCCATATAACTCCATTTAACTTATAATTCTTCACCCTTTATTATATTGAATATTATCCCAAGATCAAAACCTAATTACCTTTTCTTATTACCCACTACTAGTTTATCATTTTACATATTACCAAACACTTACTTACTAATACCATTCACGTACTCAACTTGAAAAATTTCCAAATTCATATTTCATGTCATTATCCAATTGTTCATTACTTAATAGACTATTATAATAGTATTTAAAATATAATTTACAATACATATAAACTCAATAATATTTTAGTCCTAAACCTTTGGTAACCATAGAACTCTAAACCAATGATCTTCATAGTCATATAACTAAGATTCACAACACTTAAAATTAGCATAGCAACTTCTAAGTGGAAGAATAAAATTTAGAATTTACCTTGCTAACTTGTCAACCATACCTAAAAAATTTAAAAAACTAAGGAATGAGACAAAACTTAGTGAGTACACAATAAAACAATATAGGGTTTATATGTGGGTCTTTATCAAAATGGGCTCATTATGACAATAGAGCAATGTTAATCAAAATTGCCATTGTGTATCAATTTCTCATTTAAGATAGAAATAATATCTTTAGAAGAAATAGTAATTTCTTGGAAGCAGAATGCTTCCCATATATGTAAATTAAAGAGTGGTAGCCTAAGCCTTACTCACTCACTTGCATCACATTACATAAGACTGATTAGGTATTACGATTAGGCATTCTCCCCTAACAGAGGTCAGGTACTCTCACCTTAGTCTCAAGCTTATACCAAGTGCACAAAGTCCAATGTATTACCCCACATTAGAAGAATATTTTGCTTACTAATAGGCATCAATAGAAGGTTCATAAGGAATTCAATGGAAAATATGCCAACACAAAAATAATTCCCATCAATGGTCACATTATGAAATCAATGTGAAAAGGTTCACAATGGCCAAATGCCACAAAGAAGTATCATATTCAAGCACATCGTTCAATAGGCAATTCATATTCAACAAGAAATTGGGATATTCAAATAAGGATGCTTTGAAAAACAATGGTTCATAGAATATGGCACATATCATATTATATTATTAAGTACTTACCTTGGACTCCTTTACTCTTATTTACATTTAACTTTGATGCGAGTGTGCTCCTCGCACTCTTAGCCAATGTCCTTGTCCTTATCTTTAGATTCCTAGAAAGCCTTGATTAGTACTTCTAAGATGGTGGCTGAAATTTAGAGTGTTTTCTCTAGGAATTGTGTTTTGTGATAGCTTTTTGCAAAAATGAAGAAAATTGCACATCTTTTTGTTTATATATGCAAGTTGAATTGTGGTAATTTAATCACACTTAATCCAATGGCTAGGATTTCATCTAATTTGGTGATAGTCATCATATGGTGTGGAAAGAATAAAAATGAATGTAAGACTATGGTGTAGGAAAATTGAGAATTCAAGTTAGAAAAGGATTTGTCTTAGTAAAAAATAGTGGCTTCTTAATCAAATTTTGTGGCTAGCTCATCCTATACCCATTTAACCATGGTTAGCTATTTTTAATTCTAGTTAAGTGTATGTTCATCTATTCTTGGACCTAGTGGGCTACCCATCCAGTGGGCTTGGGCTTTAAAGTCCAAAAGCTCATTAACGAATCTATATATGCACATTTCAAACTTGGTAACTTAATACATTTTCCATTTCATATCTTTCACTTTAATATACATATTTCTACCTTTTAATATCACTACACACTCTAGAAATTGCTAAATAAATCTTATTTACTTTATAGTGCACATTTTCTAGCCCTTCATTAGCATTGTTCAAGTATGTAAATCATATAGACTCACTAGGTCAAACTAAGTTTGACTTCTATTATACTATTGTAACTTTGATTGAAATCAACTTCTCATGTTACTATTATTATTTCCCAATGACTTAGGAGATGCTAATGCCCATTCACTAGAACTTTAGATCCACATTTCAAATAAATTATTGACATAATCACATTAAGTCAAACTCGGTTTGACTTTCACATTATCATAAAAGTGTTTATCGAAATTGATTACATTATTTATTGATTGTCACATTATTCATTTAAAATTACTTCTTATGGTATTTTTATAATCCTTAATATGTTAGAAAGGCCTTAAATGGTATAATAAATGAACATTATAGTGTCACCATTATTAACTCTAATAGGTTAGGGAATCTTGGATATTACATTCTACCCCCCTTTAGAAAATTCGTCCCCGAATTTTCAAAGTAGATACTTTTGATTCATAAGGCAAATGATAATACTTAGGTTAAATGTCTTAATTGTTTTCTCATACACATTTATTATCCCCATGAATTTTCTATCATGTTCTCGCTATCTAAATTATTCAAATTTTTCTGATAATTCTTTAATAACAACTCTTATATCATAAAATCTATTATGAAATCAATGTTACCTCAATTTTCTAAACAAATAAATATGTAATATCTCTTTGGTTACTTGGCGTACTATAAGTCCATTCCTAATGTCAAACTCATCATAACTGAAGAATTCTTAGAGCACTATACATATATCTTATTATGTCATTCTAAACCTCTAGAAGAGTAACTTAAAATGCTATAATCCCATGTCTGGTGGCCATGGTCACTTTTAATACTCATTACAAATTACAAGTACCAACTCTTTAGATAAATTACTAAAGAATTTATTCTATAATTAATGAATCATTAATCATATATGTCTACAAGGAATTGATTATTTATTTTATCAAACCAAATTTTCAATTAATTTGTCCCTTGTTAAAGCTTTTTCTACAACTTTGATCATTTATCATCTTTTGAATGTATAATAACTATAAAATATATGCATAGTTATTTATAAATGAAAAATATAACAATGCTCACTTTAAATCTTTCATTAACTTATATGTCCCATCTCCACATACCAATTTCACAATTTTTATATTGAATCTTTGTAATTCTATAGAGTCTCAAATCAGCACACATATATTCTTAGGTTCTTTATCATTACTAATTGTCTCAATTACTCAAAAATTTTAATATTCTTGTCATTTTTATACTTGCTCTTGTATAAGTCTAGATATAGACACTCATACATTTAGATATATAGTTATTTTCTTGCATGCACAGTTGATCTTTGTCATCTTCACACTTACGAGCATTATCCTTTAATTCAAATTTAGAACTTGATTCTTTCTCTTTTTTCCTTTTGCCTTAATTTTATCAATTGCAATTCCTTGTTCCTTGAGTCTTGTATTTCGTTTGTGACTTTCAAATTTACATAAAATGGTTTAACAAAATCCATGCTTCATCTTCCTTTAATCATAATCTTTTGTCATGCAATTATTTCTAATTTCCTAATAATAGATCTCATTACACATTATCATATGGAGGGGTCTACTAATTGATTTCCTATTTAAAGTATCAATCATCATATCGATTATATTAAGGCAACAAGATATCTACTGTCAAGTAACCATCTTGTACCGTACTCTTTCTTGTTTTACTTTACTTGCTAAATTTATCACAATAAATCTCATGTAATTACACAACTATTCTAATCCAACTCCTTTTTAGTTCCTTATATCCTATGGTTTGATTTCCCCTTTTCTCTTCCTAAAGAAGATTCATTTATTCCTTAGTAAGGTCTTCCTGTTGAGCTCAATAAGGCATGTATATTCTTTTAAATTTTAAAGTTCTTCTTATAATGCATCCAATCAAACTTAATCATTGTACATGTCATGTACTTCAATTTTAATTCTTATTGACATTCATATTTATGCATTTCTTTCTCTTTTACTTGTTTCCCTTACTTGATTATCAAATTATCACTCACCTTTCTTTCTACACTACAAGAAAATCACAGTTTACCGACAAAATTTACTGACAGAAATAATTTCGTTAGTAAATTTATTAAATTACCAACAGAATACCGATGATACATGAAAATTTTCTTTTTTTTTTAATTACCAACAAACTACTGACGGTTTACTAACAAAAAATTATTGACTATCAAATTTCGTTGCTAAATAAGGTACAAAAAAATGGCGCAAAAAATTAGCAATAATTTACCAACCAAAATTTTGATCGGTAAATTTACCGACCAAATTTTAGTCGGTAAATTAAAAAGCAAAATTTTCTTTAATTTAATTATAAAAGCTTTCTAATTTACTGACAATATTATTCCGTCGGTAAATTTACCAACCAAATTTTTGGTTGGTAAATTAAAAAAATTTTGAAATTACCGACTAAAATTTTAGTCGGTAAATTAAAAGGCAAAATTTTCTTTAATTCAATTATAAAAGCTTTCTAATTTACCGACGATATTATTCCATTGGTAAATTTACTGACCAAATTTTTGGTTGGTAAATTAAAAAAATTTTGAAATTACCGACTAAAATTTTGGTCGGTAAATCTACCGACTAAAAGTTTAGTCGGTAAATTAAAAGGCAAATTTTTCTTTAATTCAATTATAAAAGTTTTCTAATTTACTGACAATATTATTCCGTCGGTAAATTTACCGACCAATTTTTCAATCAGTAAATTAGATAACAAAATATTTTTTAATTTACCGAAAAAAATTTTGAAATTACCGACTAAAATTTTGGTCAGTAAATTTACTGACCAAAATTTTAGTCAGTAAATTAAAATGCAAAATTTTCTTTAATTCAATTACAAAAACTTTCTAATTTACCGACAATATTATTCAGTCGGTAAATTAGAAAACAAAATATTTGTTAATTTACCGAAAAAATTTTTGAAATTACCGACTAAAATTTTGGTCAGTAAATTTACCAACCAAAATTTAGTCGGTAAATTAAAAGGAAAAGTTTTCTTTAATTCAATTACAAAAACTTTCTAATTTACCGATAATATTATTCAGTCATAGAAAACAAAATATTTGTTAATTTACTAAAAGAAATTTTTAAATTACCTACTAAAATTTTGGTCGATAAATTTACCGACCAAAATTTTAGTTGGTAATTTCAAAAGCAAAATTTTCTTTAATTCAATTACAAAAACTTTCTAATTTACCGACAACATTATTCAGTTGGTAAATTGAAAAAAAATATTTTTTAATTTACCAACAAAAAATTTTAGTCAGTAAATTAAAAAGCAAAATTTTCTTTGATTTAATTAAAAACTTTCCTATTTACCGACAAAAATTTTTGTCACTAAATTTACCGACTAAAATTTCAGTCGGTAAATTATAAAGAATTTTTTTTAATTTATTGACAAAATAATCTGTTGGTAAATAAAAATTTTGGAGAAAAATTTCCCTCCAAATTTTCATTTGATGTTTAAAAAAAATTACCGACAGAAATTTAGTCGGTAATCAGTTAGTAAATAAAAATTTTGGAGGGAAATTTTCCTCCAAAATTTTCATTTGATTTTTAAAAAATAAAAATAAATTACCAACAAAAATTTAGTCAGTAATCTGTCAGCAAATAAAAATTTTGGAGGGAAATTTCCCTCCAAATTTTCATTTGAAAAATTTACCAACGAAAATTTAGTCGGTAAATAGCGTAAAAAAAGTATAAAATGGTTCATCCTCATCATTTTTTCGCACACTTCTTCTCTTTCCCTTTTCTTTTCTTTCTTTTTTCTTATCTTTCTCTCAATTTCTTCTCTCCATTTCTCATAAATAAATTTTCTTTTTTTTTCTTTCTCTTTTAACTATTTCTTCATTTTCTTTTTCATCACTTAATATTTTCATACTCTTTAATACTTATATACTCTTTGTTTCATATTCTATTTTTTTCTATTTTATTTCTTAAATTTCAAACCCTTCAATACAAAAAATCTAATAAATTTATTTCAATTTTTTTATTTTTTAGTTTTTATAATTTATTATTTATATTTCTTAAATTGTTTATAGCATAAAAAAGTGTTAATGTGATTTTTTAAAAAATAATTATTTGCTATCTAAAATTTATTTTTTTTATTAAATTTTTTATATAAATTTAGTAAACAAAAAAATAAATTTAATAAATTATTTATCTTACCTTTTTGTTTTTACTCTTATTATTTCTCTCTTAATTTTAGCTTCATTTTATTCTTTTTATAATTTTGAAATATAATTTTAATTTAGTTTTTTTAATTTAGTCATTTTTTATATTCTTTAAGCTTCCTAATTTATTTTATAACTTTTTATTACTTAATTTTCATGTTCACTCTAAAAATTTTAATTTTTTAAATTATTATTCTTATTTTTTGAAGAATATGTATTTTTAAAAAAGAAATAGAATTTTACCGACAGATTACAGACAAAATATTTTATTTTTGAAAAATTAATTTACAAAATTACCGACATATTACCGACAAAATATTTACTTTTGAAAAATATTTATTTAAACTTTACCGATGAATTACCAACTTTTTTTTATTTTTAAAAAAATAAAAATTTACCGACAGATTATCAACTAAAAATTTAGTCGGTAAATTGTCTCCCCAAAAAAAATTCTGACGATATAAAGTTATTTTACTGACAATATAAAAATAATTTACTGACCAAAATTTTATCTGTAATTACCGACAGTTTTGTATTCAGTCGGTAAATTGTGTTACCGACAAGTTAAATACCGATTAAATTTTTTGATCGGTAAATAGTCGCTATATATATTATTGACTTAAAAAACATAATTTACCTATAAAATTTTTAGTCGGTAAATTGTATTTTTTTTGTAGTGCTAATTCCAAGCTTATGTTTTAATAAGTACAATGAAGAAATACATTTTCACTTGGTCAACACCATCCTTTAGTAACATGATTATCTGGATCTTTATTTCTATTACTCCAATATATAGCCTATTAATGATCCATGAAAATTTTTAGCACTTTGATTATATCCCTTATCTCCCTTTCATTCTTCATCATTCTATAATTTTGAGTATCTCTATTACTAGACTCATGTCAATTTTCCTTTTATATATTCATATTCCTTTTTCGACTAATTCTTTTTTTTTCTTCTTACTCTATTGCTTTAAGCCTTTGTTTGAACTATGGTTATCTTGAAATACTTCTCTTCTTTTTCATTTAAGTATCTCATTCTCGATATGAACTTATCCTTTTTATTTCTAAGAATGATTTTTAGGAGACTAGTACCATCAATTTTTTCACTAGTTGAGTGGCATTATAGAGTATCTATTAGGGCATTTATGAACAGAATTATGCCATCATCCTTATAAGCCTTTAAATAAAGAGCCATACTTCATCAAAAATTTTCTTCGAAATTAAGTTCCTTATCAAATAGTTCTTATTGCTTAACTTGCTTTAATATATCATAGAGTGTAAGAATTGAGTGAGCTCCTTTACCTCTAGATATTTAGATTGCTACTATAGCATTATAGGAGAGGGCATCTGTTTTCTTATCTCTTATCTAGTGGATTTTTCTTATCTCTAGACTTCCATAACTAATGGCGGATCTCATTTACTTTCCTATTAAGAGGCCTTGTCGCAATTGAGTAGATATCGTTTATTCGCTATAGTAGAGTTTAACATTCACATTTTCAAGTCATGCTCTCACTATAGGGAGATCTTTCTACTTCATAATGTTCCTCACTAGGGTGATAATTATAGCTTTAAATGTAAAATTCTTACTTCTATAAGTCATGTTCTTCTCAAGACATATGTCAAATTATATAACTCTTTATGCACTTCACATCAATTCATCAATTCCTTAACAATCTCACAGTCTCTTTCCTCTACGTCTAATTCATTTGGGACATGCACCATCCTTAATAAAATTCCATCAATAGTATTCTCCTATA
The DNA here is from genome assembly GCA_947687605.1 of Reutealis trisperma. Classification (NCBI taxonomy): domain Eukaryota; kingdom Viridiplantae; phylum Streptophyta; class Magnoliopsida; order Malpighiales; family Euphorbiaceae; genus Reutealis; species Reutealis trisperma. Next base: position 494,656 of record CANTUT010000528.1, on the reverse strand, counting down.
CTCATATGTCTTTCACACTCTTTAAATTCTATATTACTCGTAAATATTTACACTTCTTATTCTTACTTAACATTATAAACATCATTTTAACCAATTGATTAGATCGAATAAATAATCCATTAGGACTAATCCTATTTGTAACACCTTATTGGCTAATTTTTCTTTCCATATTCAAATATTCATCCTATTTGAACTAAAATTTTTCTATTATTCACTTGCCTCTATAATTTCTCTACTTACCTTATCCTTATCAATAAAATCCTTTATCCAAATTATTTCATTCCTTATGTTACATTCTCTTTAACCCTTATAATCTCCTTTACCTTATGATTTTCCATGTTCTCCACTTCAAAACTTAATCCATTCTACGCTTTCTTCCTTAGTCAATTTCAAAGTTTACTATTTCTTATGGCATCTATTTTGACTTATTCTATTCTATCTCATTATCAATTCAATTTCATCATAAAATACTTCTCTTAGATGGGATTTGTCTAATCAGTCATCTTCATAAACTTCTTTTATGTCATCACTTTTATTTCCTTTATTTCTTTTAATCCTATAATTCATATATTGAGTATTTCCTCATACATTCTTTGCCTTAGCATTCACTGTTTTACCTTTCCACATCACACTTACTTAATTTGACCACATTCAAACTGTTTTTCTAAAACATATAATTCTCAAATTTCATACCTATCTTATTTTTACAGGTATTCTTCCCATTGTGAACTCGTTCTTGATATAAGATATTTTGTCCAAAATCAATCCATATTTTTGTACAAATTTATTATTAATTCACACTAGTCCTTTTTAAGTCAAACCTTCCTTAGCTCCTTCCTTTCCTTTTAAAGACTTTTCCTTAATCACATATGCCTTCTTGTAATTATCAATTTCATGCACCTTTCTTTTGGAATGGTCAACATCAAGTCATATTCCACTTTGGTCCTTTACTGACCTCGCAACTTTATTTCTATAGTGGGTTAGAACTTTCCTATTACACATACATAATAGCCTTTGTTAAAGGTCACATTAACACAAACGCGATTGATCGCTTCCTTCTTTGAATACGAAGTGATATTCTTTTAGATCACTCTATATTAATATTCTTCCTTTCACTATTTTTGATATTTATATAAGTGACAGAGAAATTCTTGCCTTTCTTGTTGTTATAGTCTATAAGGTAGCATCTAAGCCACAACTTATTAATATCATTTATTTAGTTCATGTTATATATATTTATATATATAATATAACTAATTTGTTTCATTTTCATACAGATCATTACTAAACATCATTTCTCTTCTTATGGCATCAATCATAAATATCATTTAACAATTCTATATAGTTCACATATCAAATCATTGTTACATGTAAGCATTTCATATAGCATAACATTATACATATCAATTATTGATCTAAATTGGATCAAAACTTAGTCAACTTCTCTTTATAATCCTAGCAAATCAACGTAGAATTACTTAATATGTTCACTAGGTGTTTATTCCATAGATATAATTCACTAAAACATCAAATTTTCCAAAAGATTCAAAAGTCCCTTAAGTCATGTAATAAGCCTTTGAATCATGAGTGCAACATAATTTTTGTGGCCGTGACCTATTATCGCAACCGCAATCCAAATGTTGCAACCACCACTAATTTAAGGAAAAAAACATCAAATTAAAATCTCAAGACACAGTGTGTTTCGCAACCAAGACTCAGCTCCAATGAATAAAGGACATTATCTTCCTATGCAGGCCAACTATGAAAGGTCATAACTTTTAGCTATGGATGAGTTATAGGGCCCATAATATATCAAATCGAAGCTTGTTCAGAGATCTATATTTGTGTCCAATTTCACCTAACATTGCCCACTTTTGTGCCCAAATTCAATCATTTGAAGCTGTTTTAAATGCCCTAAATTTTTTCATTCAACTTTTATGCACTTTCATGGGCTATTTCGTTTGGTTCTATTATGGGGCCTTTTTTCAGCTTTTTCTAACATTAGGGTTTCACCATTAAGCATATAAATATGTTTGTTATTGCTTTAAAGAGTAGTTCAAACATAAGTCATTCCAACTTTCGTATAATAGTCACATATTGTATAGATACAAAAGAACTATGGTATTGTGTTAGTTATTTCCCAATTTAAACTCTTTACTACGTGCACATACGTAACATTTTCTATATTCAAAATCTAATCAAAATCTATCTATTTATAATCCAGTCTCATTAATTCCTAGAGCCTCTCTCACTATTATTATATCTCATATCCTAGACATCGCACATACTCTAGTATATACAAGGGTAAACATATTCACGTCACGATTCACATTTCATGACGTTTTCATAAAATCACCTTTATGTTTTCTCTTAATAGCATTTAGCTAATAGTTGTTGTGCACATACATCAAATGCGCAAAGAATTCAGTATACCTTCATTTTTATTCACACTATGTACATATTTTTCAAAACATCATTTGCACTAAACCATGTTGATAATTGATAGTTAATTATAATAGGAAATTTATTCCTCTTAAAAGATATATATATATTCATTTATACTCTTTTTCATGTAAGTAGTCATTTTCTCTTATACACATTTTATCCTTATCATTCCATTTTTATAACATATTATTCAGTCACATATATCATTCATATCTCATTATTATTTCTTTGTCCATGTGAACTCTTAAAATTGCACCATTAAGATTCGGCTACAGCTTGACACTTGCTAAGATTAATTTGCTACACAGAGCCAGTACGGCGGTCCCACTAATCAGTTAGTGGGCAGGGGTCAAGGGGGCAACATCTCGTTGAAAAATAAATATCCTGAATCTTTCATCTTCAGACGACCAACAATCAATTATGAACCTATAGAATCAAACCAGGCTCAAATCATATTAGAAATGGACCAAAACAGGCCAAAATAGTGTAAAACTAGGTTGATCTAGGCATCAGACCTGCTCTAGTGGTGTGCCAGGCATGCCATCAGGTCGAGCGGCACACTCAGTGTGCCGATGGCAATTAGTGTTGCCTGGACAGTCGGCATGCCGCCAGTGCCACCGTTGGCATCCGACAGCTCCCTTCACCTATACTCTATAAATAAAGCTTCCATTCAGCTCTCTTGACATAGAATTTGAGACTAAAATTCACCTATTCCACTCTTCTTTTTATGTTAAAATTCTGCTAAATTAAAATTAAAATTAATACTAAAATTTTTCACTCCAAATTCTTTTATTTTGTAATTATATTTTGTTTTGCTAACCTTTTCTATTTAAGGTTCAACTTCAAGGTTTCCTAATCTAAGGTGGAGCTTAGATCTTGAGCGAAGCTCGCCCCATTCATCCGAAAGTTAAGAAAAACAAAGGTAAATTCTTTTTTTCTTTCCATTTCTAAAATTCTAAATTTAGATTTAGAATTCTCTCTATTCTATCTTTCTTAGGTCTAAAACAAAAAAGATCTAAAATTTATTAATTTAAAAGTCAGAATTAAATTAATAAACTAAACCAATATTTTTTCCAGAACCCCTCCTTTGTAAAAATGAAGAACTATAATGGTTTGATTCCTATTTAATAGGATACACAGGCATGCCATTTTGTAAGGCATCAACTCCAAAATCTTTTTCAATAACATTTTCTCCTTTATATTTACAGTTTAAGTTTCATATTACTTTGTTATTTATTTGTATATACGCTTTATTTTCAATTCTTTATGTTCATTTCTTTGATTTAGTTAGGGAGTGTGTGCCTTTTCTAGAATCCCATAAGAGTTAGAGAAAGGATCTCCTTTTCAAGAGGAACGTGTGCTTTTCTTAGTATTCATAAGGGCTAGAGAAAAGATCATCTTTATTTCATTCATTTTGGTTTTGTAATAATTAAGTAGGATTTATTTTTGCTTATTTATTTACAACTATCATTTCATTTTACTATCTATAATTGTTTCATTCATCATTTTTACTCCTGTTCATGCATACACTAAAATTGCCTTTTTTTTTTAGAGTTATTTTGCAACTTTTAGCCAACTAAAGAAAATTGTATACTCTCAATTTATTTAAATACTAAAACCTAATCCTCGAACTCTCTTTGGTCACTCGCGGATTAGTGTTTTTCCATGAGGATAAATCAAACATTTTGAAGTCAATCAATTAGGGTTTTTCTTTAATTTTTTCAATTAAATAAGTAAATTAAAGTGGTGACTCTCTTTATGAATAACAAATTGCAAAGCCCAATTTTCTAAACTCATAGCAAGTTCCAATTGTGGAGTTTCTGCCGAAGAGCATTTTTATTCCTCTCAGCGAATCGGACCAGTGCACGGGCGAGGCCTTATAATTGATAATTATTACACACATATCAGACATCAAACTAAAAGAGTTAAACCTTTATAAGTAGCCAAGATCTATACTTAACGATAAACTTCAAATGACAAGAAGGAATTCCAATACTCCATGGTTTAACCAATAACTCGTAATAGTTATAAAGTCTAGAATAGACATAAACCTTTACTCTGATACCAACTTTATCACGACCCATTTATTAAGCCATGACGATTCTAGGGCATTGGGAGACATAAAGTCACCTAAACCCGTAGAACTTCATTTAACTTATAATTCTTCACCATTTGTTATGTCGAACCTTATCCCAAGATCAGAACTTGATTACGCTTCCTTATTGCCCATTACTAGTTTATCATTTTACATATTACCTAATACCATTCATGTACTCAACTCGTAAAATTTCCAAATTTGTATTTCATGTTATTATCCTATTGTTCATTACTTAATACACTATTATAATAGTAATTAAAACAATTTACAATACATATAAACACAATAACATTTTAATACTAAACTTGCGATAACCATGGAGCTCTAAACTAATGATCTTCATAGTCATATAACCAAGATTCACAACACTTGAAATTAACAGAGCAATTTCCAAGGGGAAGAATAGGGCTTGGAATTTACCTTATTGACTCGTCAACCTTACCTGAAAAATTTAAATAATTAAAAAAATGAGACAAAACTTAGTGAGTACATAATAATACAATATAAGATATGTACAAAATAATACAAGATGGGCTCATCATGACAATGGAGCGATGTTAATCAAAACTATCATTATGAATCAATTTCTCATTTAAGATAGAAATAATATCTTTAGCAAAAATAATAATTTATTAGAACAAGAATGCTTCCCACACATATAAATTAAAAAGTGGCAGCCTAAGCCTTGCTCACTCGCATGCATCACATTATGTAAGACTTATCAAGCCTTATGGTTTAGGCGTTCCCCCCTAACAAAGGTTAGATACTCTTGCACTACCTGTAGGCTTATACCAAGTGCACATGGTCCAATGTATTACCCCACATCATAAGGGTATTTTTGCTTATTAATAGGCATCAATAGAAGATTTATAGGCAATTCAATGGAAAATATGCCAATACAAGAATAATTCTCATCAATGGTCACATTATGAAATCAATGTGAAAAGGTTCACAATGGCCAAATGTGACAAAGAAATATCATATTCAAGCACATCGTTCAATAGGCAATTCATATTTAATAAGAAATTGGGATATTCAAATAAGAATGCTTTGATCAACAATGGTTTATAGAATATGGCATATATCATATTATATTATTAAGTGCTCACCTTGGACTCTATTGCTCCTATTTACATATAATTTTGATGCGAGTGGTGCTCCTCGCACTCTTAGACAATATCCTTATCCTTGTCTTTAGATTCTTGGAAAGCCTTGATTTGTACTTCTAAGATGGTGGCCAAAATTTAAAGATTGTTTTCTCTGGGAGTTGTATTTTTATGATAGCTTTTTGCAAAAATGAAGAAAATTGCACATCCATTTGTTTATATATTCAAGTTGAATGGTGGTGATTTAGTCACACTTAATCCAATGGTTAGAATTTAATCAAAATGGATGGCTATAATCTAATTCAATTGGATGGCTAGGATTTCATCTAATTTAGTGATATTCATCATAGAGTGTGAAAAGAGCAAAAATGAATGTAGACTTTGGTATAGAAAAAGTGAGAATTCAAGTTGAAAAAAGATTTATCTTACTCCAGATTTCGTGGAATAATTCAGCTTGTAAGATCATCAACTAAGGTGAAGCTTAGATCTGGAGTGAGGCTTGCCCCATTCATACAAAAAATACACAAAACTAAGGTATAATTACTTCTTTTGAAACTTCTTAAATCAAAGCTAGAATTTTTTTTTTTTATCTTACTGTAAGTCCAAAACTGAAAAGATCTAATCTTATTAATTTTAAATGTGAATTAAATTAACAAATTAAATTAACCTTTTCCAAAACTCCCTCCTTCATAAGAAGGAAGAACTGCATGGGGTTTGATTTCCATTCAAAGAAATACGCAGGCATGCTAGTATTTTAGGCATCAACTCCAGACTATTTTATAAAATAATTTTTCCCTTTCTTTCATTTTTTTAATGAGATTATTTCTATTTTGTTTTTCTTTTACGTATGACTATGTTGTTTCTTTTTTATTTGTTAATTTTTTGTAATTAGTTGAGGTATGTGTACTTTTCTAATACCCATAATAGTTAAAGAAAAGATCCTCTTTCTTATTTATTTATTCCATTTTTTGTAATTATTCTTAAATATATTTTAGCTTGTTTATTATTTTATAACTATCATGCATTGCACGAATATTATTGCTCAAGCATCACCTTTATTTTTGTTCATGAAATTTATTTTAACTTATTTTGTATTAAAATTGCCAAACTAATTTTGTTAAAATAAACTAAAAACCTAGTTTCTGAATCCTCTTTGGTTTCGAAGCTAGTGATCTTTTTTTTTTTTGGGATATTAATTGGAGTCAATTTGGGTTTTTTCCTTAATCTTTTTCCCAAACAATTTGGGTTTTTTCCTTAATCTTTTTTCCAAATAAAATAATTGGTTTAAATCAAAGTTTGACACTTTTAATATAGAAATGGATTTCATGCATCATTTGCATAGGCTCCTTGCCTTTTAGCCTAGACTTCTTAGGAAAATAATGGATAAAAAGTAACATCGAGTGGGTAACCCTCCTTGGGTCTATTTGCTGATTGTGAAATCATCTATCCCACGATAAATCTTTTAATCCTTTCAAAGGTGTAACGAGTATGCATATAATGTCTGACCTATGTGAGGCTTCTTAACTCATATATGATTAGGTATATCACTGCTCTAGTATGACAAGTATCCTATCTAAGCCACCCTTACCCTTTTCATGTAATGAATCTAGAACCTGGACCTTAGGTTGCATGCACCCTAAATAAAGCCTATTTGCATATCCATGAGATGACTTTTCATTCATGCATTCATAAGACCAAAAATCTTGAACAAAGTGGTGAGCCCATTTTTCTCAAAATGAAACTATTAGTCCAAATTCATAACTCACCTACCACCATCTAAAAGTTTGTGATTGGCTTACATCATGATCCTTTTCCTAAATTTTCTAAGTGAAACGCATATTCCTTTTCTATTTTGCTTTCACAAGGTACCTAAAAAGGCTGAGGAAACTAGCAATTCACTAAAAGTCATTGACTAAACTGCAACCCATCAAGAGGAAGAAATGCCCCAATTGGAGTCATTTATTATAAGTCTTCTCCTAAGGCAAGAAAGACAACTTGAGGCCATCAAAAGGAATTTCCAAGCTGCCCTAGAAGCTCAGAGGGCCATGTTTCAAGAACAAAGACAGTCCATCCTAGAAGAGGCCAAAAATATGATTAGCCAAGTCTCCCTCTATCTAGCTATTAACCCATCTACTATGAACCTGAATCAAGTAACCCCAGGCTTGACCTAAACCCACACAGACACTGCTTCATCCTCTAGAACACACATTGACTTGACTGATAAAGGAAAGATTATAGCTGATGCTTCACTTATCCCAATTTTGCAAATATCTAACACCACTATCCAATCCATACAAATTCCCAAAGTTACCCCGCAACCCATGCAGACCACAAACACCATTACCCATTCTGCTACTTCCTCTCCTGAGAATCCTTTTCAATGAAAGGAAAATTTTTCCCATCTCGAGCTTAAGGCCTTTATGGAGAAATTTGAAATTATGGAAAGGACCATCAAGAACTTAAAGAGGCATGACGAGTAGGCTGATGTTAATGACCTAACCCTCTTCCCCAATGCCAGATTTCCACCTAAGTTCAAGATGCCAAATCTTGACAAATTCAATGGAACAACCTGCCCCAAAACTCACTTGAAAATATATGTGGGGTCAATGAGGACTTTTGGAGAGGATGATGAGCTCCTTACTCAATTGTTCCAGCAATCCTTAAATGGAACTATAGTGAAATGGCTACTTGACCTTAATTCGAATCAGAAAAGGACTGGGATGACATTTGCAATGCCTTTGTCAAACAATATCACTACAACATTGAGGTGGATGTTACCAGAAGGGATTTAGAGACTACTAAGCAGCTTCCTAAAGAGTCTTTCTCTATGTGCCTTATAAGGTGGAGGATTAAAGCTACTCAAATGGCAAACTGATCTATTGAGAAAGAACATATCGACATCATTGTTAAGAACCTTCTTCCAGTTTACCAAAACCACCTCCTAACCCAATACCTTCCCCATTTCAAGGCCCTTATTTCCACTTCATAAAAAATGGAGGACCTAATCCAAAGTAGCCATATCAAAGAAGAGCCCTCCACATCCAGATACAAAAAGAATATCCCTTACCAATCTAATGTTACCTCTTTAATAAATCATAAAGGGGGGAGGTATTAACCATTTCTTATGACCAACCTTTAAGACGAGAAAGGAGAAGCTTCACTAACTTTGGGGTCCCACTAGTTGTAGTTTATAAGAAGGCATTAGAGGCCAAGATGTTGAAGCCTCTAGAGCCTAGAGCACCCCCAAATCCACTCCCTAAAAACTACAACCCCAATAAATATTGTGAGTATCACTAAGGAGCTGAGTACAAAACTGATGCATGCAAGGTTATAAAACATAGGATCCAATACCTAATTAATAGTGGTGATATTATTCCACCAAAAACCAAGCCTAACATCTCCACCAATCCATTACCAAATCACCAAATCAACTTCATCACCAACCATGACCTTGAAGTTGAACATATCTCATTTATTCGATCATCGCCAAGCTCTTTCCAAGGCATTAAACCAATGCAAAGCTCCAATAGATATCACTTTTAAAACTTTGGTAGCCTCATTCACCAACACCACTAAAGCTATTACCATATCCTTCACTAACCGTGACCTTTCTAAAGGGGAACCGAGCCATAACTATGCCTTGTAAATAATAGTCCTAACCCGTGGAAAGACTATCTTAATGATATTAGTTGATAATGGCTCAGCTTTAAACATATTCCCCCTCAAAGTGGCTAGTTGCTTGGGATTAAAAGCCTCTAATTTTACACCTTCTGATCAAATTGTATGGGCTTATAACAATATCAAAAGGGAAATATTAGGATTTACGACCTTGGATGTTAATATTGGTCCTATTACTGCTCCTATTCCTTTCCAAATCATTGATGTGCTAGTATACTTTAAGCTCATCCTTGGAAGGCCATAGATTCATCAAGCCAAGGCCATTCCTTTATCCTTGCATCAGAAACTCAAGTTTCCTTATGGAACTTCCATTGTGATAATCAAGAGGGATAGATATGGGAGAAGTGAAAGCCTAAACCCTATACCTATATTTGAAATGCAACCTAAACAAGCCTCCTTACAATTGACTAGATTCTCTTTTCATACAGTGCAGTTCATTGAAGGAGAAGGAGGTAAAGAATTCGTTCCTCTTGATTTTGATCCTTATGGTAGTATTGTTTATGGCTAACATTATGAGGAATATGAATTATTTTCCTAGATTAGGTATAGGCAAAGGACAACAGGGGATGAAAAGCTTCAAGAAGTACCTTATAGTTATTACACCTTTTAGGCTTAGTTATAAGCCCACTGATGAGGATCTAGCTGTGTAACAACCCACATCTACCCTAGGAGTTTTCGTGACAAATTGTGTGAATTTAGGATTATTGTGACAAAATGTGTGACTTTATGAAAATTCATGTGTGATGTGATTTATGGGTATGTGACATGTTAAATTAATTTTAATATGCCTAATATGAATTATTATTGTAAAATAAATGGTTAATAAAATGCATTAGCATGAAATAATTTATTTTTCGTAAAATGAATTTTCATGTAAAAAGGCGATTTTTAAGCATAAAATAATTTTATGAGTATTTTTAAAATATTTTTAAAATAAATATTTTGAAGGAAATTTTAATGAAAATAATAAGAAAAATATTTTTATTTTAATTACCCATAATCAGCTTCTAATTTAAATAAAAAACCCAAACCTATTATACTAAAATACTCTTAACATAGCTCATTAAGGGTATTATTGAAAAATTGCCCAAAACCCTATATTTAAATACCAAAAATTTGGCCAGCACTCTCATTGTAATAGCCATCACTCTATTTTTTTGTATTTTGATAGAAAAATTCTCTTAAAACAATTCCCTCTACTGAAATTAAGAAAACACCTTTCAACTTTATGATTTCTCACCCATATTCGTAAGTTTTTCTTTCTTTTCAATTTCCTATCTGATTTCTATGAAATAAATTATGAGAAAATTATTTTGAACTAGTTATTTACTTATTTCTACATATTTAATTCAGTTTGGATGAGTTTTTGAAAGAGAAATTAATTTCTCTACCAAAAACATCAACCTTTCTACGTGATTTCACCAAAGGTGAATCCTATAACTCAAAAATTGAAATTTTCAAATATAAATTCATTAAGGGGGGTAGCTACTGCATATTTAGATTTTAAACTGATTTTTGATGTATTTTGATGAAAAATATTAGATTAAATTATATTTCTACATATTACTATAATGACTGAAAATTTTCAGAAAAACAAGGAAATTCAAGATTTTCGCTCTAGAACTTGAAAGTTGGAAAGTTCTATGATTTGACAACTCCATGGCTGCCAATTTGTGATGTTTAATATTCTAAACTGATATTTGTTTTATTTAGATGAAAAATAATGATTTAGATCATGTGTTTGCATATCGCTATAATGAACGGAAAGTGCGAAAAGTTTAAAAACTCATGATTTTCTTGCTAAACTCTAAATTTGGAATTTTCATTTATGAAAAACATCCATGGCTGCCAATTTTCACATATTGATGTTCTAAACTGATATTTATTGTGATTTAATGAAACCTAATGATTTAAATCACATACTTACATATTGTTGTAATGACTGGAAAGTATCGAAAATAAGAAAACTCATGATTTTGTATCCTAGAACCTAAAGTTGGAAATTTTCATGCATATGGATCCTATATGGTTATATTCTAAAATAATTTTTTTTTTATTACATGAAAAATCTTGGTTCAAATCATATTTTTACACATTCCTGTAATAGACGGAAAGGGCGAAAAGTAAGAAAATTCAGTTTTTCTCTTAATAGGGTATTTGGCCTACCATGGGATTTTTATTCCAATATCTATAATTTTTATGCAATATATTTTGATGATTATTGACATGTATGAATGGATGATAAATGATTAAATTGCACGTTAGTAGAAGGAATGACCCTAGACAAGACTAAAGGCAATTGGGTATGCTTAAGGTATCTTAACCTTAGGTTGTGATTAATATGTGAATGTGATTGGATAATATGAAAGTAAGTTGTATGATGATTTGATAATGAATTAGAAATCTTAAATTGATGAAGAAATTGTTTGAATGAATTAGTCATAAGAGATAAGCTTGATGCTTAAAGGGTTATTTGTTAAGTTGATATATATGGAAGTGTTAAGTGCACTAGATGATTGTTAAAGTGAATTGATATTAAGGTAATGATATTGTGTTGACCTTAGAAAAGTATTGACATGATTGTAATGTATTTTCATATAGGCCTATCAAGGCTAAATGTGCAAGACTTTTGAAGTCAACATGTATGTACAAGTGATGAGGTGCACTTATATGTGCAACTCTAAGTATATGTGAATGTTATATGTGCATGGAGTAGCTATGGGATAGGATAGCATTATGATTAAATAAATACTAAGTATTGAATTAAATATTATGTTAGAGCTTGAGGAGCTTTAGAGGTTCAAAAGGGCTACGTGTACTAGGAGCGAAGGAACCACAAGGTGAGTAAACATTGTATTCATTCTACAAGTGTGAGTAAACACTGTGTTCATGCTACAAGTGTGAGTAAACATTATGCTATTGTTACAAGTACAAGCTATCAAAATTGTGTTAAACTAAGTTCACTTCATTTTAAATTTAATTATATGATTTCTTTGTTAAACTTAGGTTGCCAAAGAACAACTGGTCTAAAGCCATTATTGTTTATTCAATGATATGAAAGATCCTTCATAATTGTTGCCTTACCTTATTTTCTTTCTGGAATCATACTATTCTTTATCTCTTATTTAATAAGTTGAATTGCTATTGCCAATATACTACATGTTATTGCTTTCATTAAGTGCTATTGTTATAAGTAATTACCATTAGCTCTAGCTATTGTACCCATAACCCTTTTCATGTAAAAATCCTTATACTGATGTGATTAATCATCGGCTATGTGATTTTCATAATGATGCGAGTAATCATCAGCTATGTCATCCTCGTACCGATATGAGTAATCATCGACTATGTGTTCAAGTGATAATGGCAATAGCCTTTACTCTATGTGTTCGAGTGATTATGGCAATAGCCTTCACTCTATGTGTTCGAGTGATTATGGCAGCAACCTTCACTCTATATGTTATGTGTTATAAGTGTGATTTCTACGAATTTTTCTAAATTGCAAACTATGGATCATAAACTATAACTTATAAGCTATGAGCCTTTTCTAAGGGATATGTGTTATTGTGTAAGCTCTATTATTTACTCATTGAGATCATCTATCTCACCCTTTTTCCTTGTGTGGTTCTAGGTGAGCGTTATAAGGAGGCAAGGTGATCGCTCAAGCTACCTACTCCACTTAGGAAATTTACTTGTCAAAGTTATAATAATACCATACCATGTTGAGTCCTTAAATGCTCCGAGAGTTATTATGGGAATTTTATTTTGGAATATTATGTTGGTGACTTTATTTGGAGTCTTATTATTATTTTCCTATGGATTGTATTAAAGTATATTTTTAACTTCCGCAACTTAAGGTTTTTCGTTAAAAAAAAAAAAAAAAGAAGGGTTTTATTAAGTTAATGCATGAGGTTTGGTACGATCCTAGGTAGTGATTGTACGTTCATGAGTAGGTTCTATGGGCATGGGTGACCTTATGTCTCCCCATGTTCTAGGACCGTCATGTCTCCAAAAATGCAATGTGATGAGCTGAAATGGAAAAAAGATCCAAAGAGAGGGCAGCAGCCTAAAAAGAGGTGAGCCCTATGATTAGCCTATACACCCATATTTCAAAACCCTAAATGGTTACTTTGTGAAAGAAGGTGAAGACTTTTCATATTGTGGTTTTCTTGAACCATGGGTTTATCCTATTACCAAGAAATTAATATCATGTTTTGAAATATTCTTTGATGTCAGGTTGAGCATGGAAGAGTAAGAGCCAGTTTTCATGTTAGAGCAGGATTGGGAGGATAATATGGAGGCAACTCTCTTTGAGTAGGTTCTCATGATTAAAGGTGAAGAAGAGATAAATCCAACCCATTTGATCCAACATGTCCAAAACCAACTTCAGAACTGATACTATGAAGGAGAAGATGGCCAATCAGAGTCCCCATTAGAATCCTTATTAGAGTCCCAATCTGACTTAGAGTCTGAACCAGATGCCTTTGAGTCTTCCTTTGACTTTGCAAATAATCATCCTAACCATTTTTTCAATTTTGATGTAACCATGGATGATGATCCTTTTATTCGTAATAAGATATTTGAATTTTCCTCTTATGATCCTGTGTCTCCCATCTCTTTTGATACATCATCTCCTAAATCTAAATTGAATAATACATTAGAAAAAGAGATAAATGAAATAAAAAATGATGCAAGCAAAGAACCAATCAATGTTGTCACTAATGAAAGTCCCAAAACTATATTCATTGCATTTGCATATTACAATAGGGATGGCTCTATCAAGTTGATCCAAGAGTTTACTAACTATTTTGCATAGCCCCTAAGGATATGACTGGCATAGATCCAAGTATAGTAGTACACAAGATCCCCACTTATGAACATGTGAAGCCTATCAAACAAAAACTGCAAAGACTAAAAACAGAATGGTCTTTGCTAATCAAAGAAGAGATCACTAAGCAACTAGATAACTGGTTCATAAAGCCAATAGCCAATATTGTTCTAGTTCTAAAAAAAGATGGTAAAGTATGGATGTGTGTTGACTACTGAGACCTGAACAAAGCTTGTCCGAAAGATGATTTCCCACTGTCGCACATTGACTTGTTAGTTGACTGCATAGCAGGGTCTGAACAGTCTCTTTAAATGACCTATTTACTAGTTATAACCAAATTCAAATGCATCCACCAAAAAAAGAAAAAATTGCATTTGTGACTAAATGGGGTATATATTACTATAAGGTAATGCCATTTAGGTTGAAGAATGTTGGGGCAACCTATCAAAGGATGGCTACCACTATCTTCTATGACATGATCCATAAAGATGTTGAAATTTATGTGGATGATATGGTGATAAAATATGAGACAGGTGAAGGGCACTTAGAAGTGTTAAAGCAATTCTTCCTTAAACTCTGCCAATGCAACCTGAAACTGAAGCCAGGAAAATGCCTCTTTGGCGCATCATCAGGAGTTTTTCTTGGGTATATGGTCAACGAAAAGGGGATTGAGGTTGATCCAGCCAAATCAAAAGCAATTCTAGAAATGCCACCTCCGAAGATAGAAAAGAAGATTAGAGACTTCTTGGGACGGCTCCAATCCATTAGTCAACTCATCTCCTAGTTGGCTAATGTATGTGAGCCAATATTCAAGCTTCTGAAGAAAAGAGCTTCTAAAGAATGGAATGAAGATTGTCATAAAGCTTTTGAAATAATCAAAGAATACCTTTTGAACCCTTTTGTCCTGCAACAACCCAGACCAGGTAAGCCATTACTCTTATATCTCTCTATCACTCATGAGGCTATGAAGGCAATGCTTGCTCAAAATGCCCCTGACTCCTATAAAGAAAATGCCATTTGCTACCTAAGCAAATGACTACTCACCCATGAACTCAAATACAACCAAATTGAAAAGTTATGCCTTGTTTTGGTATAGGTCTATTATAAACTTCAGCGTTACTTAAGCCCCTACACTACTCATATGCTTGCTGACAAGAGCCCTTTGAAATTTCTCATGGAAAGACCACTTCTTGATAGCAAAATGGCAAGATAAATGGCTGTTATAGCAGCTTATAATATGAAATATGTACAGAGGAAAGCTACAAAAGGGAGTGTAGTAGCCAACCAGTTAGTTGCAGCCCCTATAGATAATGAATGGTTTGAGCCAGAATTCCCTGATGAAGACATCATGGAACTTAAACCCGAAGTCTGAAAGCTTTTCTTTGATGGTCTAGAAAATAATAAAGGTTATGGTGCTGGGATTGTCATGGTTACTCTTAAGGGAGAAAACCTACCTATGGCTATCAACTTCACTTCCAAGGTGACAAATAACAAAGCTGAATATAAAGCCTACATAGCTGGATTAAAGGTTGTTGTGAACCTAAGAATTGACTATTTAAAGGTCTATAGGGATTCAAATCTAATTGTGTCCCAAGCCCTCAGCAAATGGAATATAAGATAGGAGCATTTAGTTCCTTACCATAAACACTTACAAGATCTAGTATAGAATTTTCATGAGCTCTCATTTCATTATTTGCATAGAGCGAAGAATCAGTTTGTAGATGCCTTAGCCACACTTGCATTAATGCTAAATATAAGTGATGGAGAGATAATCATACCTGTTTTGATTGAGGTGAAAAGGGAACGTGGATATCACACTATGTGCATGAATATTCAATTGGTTGATCAGAAACCTTGGTTTTGGGACATTTTTAATTACCTTCAAAATAATGAGTATCCAGAAGGGGCAGCCAAATTAGAAAGAAGAACACTGAGATAGTTGGCTAGTAACTTTATCCTAAACGGTGATGTCTTGTACTATAGTGGAGAAGAAGGCCCTCATATGAATGGAATTGCATTGGCATGAAAAATAATGAATTTGGGGTATTTCTACTTGACAATGAACAAAGACAATGCCAAGTTTGTATAGAGGTGCCATAAATGTCAAATTTATGCCAAACTTTAAAAATAGCCTCCCATTCCACTCAACCTAATTTTAACTCCCTAGCCTTTTGCAACTTGGAGTATTGATGCTATCGGAAAGATAAGCCTTAAATCTTCTACTTGACATAAATACATACTTATGGCAATTAGCTTTTTCTCCAAATAGGTTAAAGCTGCTGCATATCAAGTATTGGTTTCCAAAAGAGTGGCCCATTTTATCCAAACTAACATCCTTTATCAATTTAGAGTTCCTTTCAAGATTATTACAAATAATAGGTCTTATTTTCAAAAAGAGGTGGTCCAACTATTAAAGAAAAAGAAGATTTAGCACCACAGGTCCTTTCCCTACCATCCTCAAACCAATGGTGCAATTGAAGCAACTAACTAAACACTCAAAACCCTTCTACAAAAGATGACTAAAAATCATAGAAATTGGCATCAACAGCTACCATTTGCCTTATGAGGATATCGAACTTCTATCTGTACCCCAATAGGCACCACTCCTTACTCACTAATATATGGTATGGAAGCTATTTTGCAAATCGAGGTTGAAATCAAATCAACTAGAATCATACAAGAAAGTCAGTTAGAAGAAGCAGAATGGTTAAAGGGTTATCATGATCAACTCAACGCCATTGATGAAAAAAGGATGGATGCC
This sequence comes from Reutealis trisperma, assembly GCA_947687605.1. NCBI lineage: Eukaryota > Viridiplantae > Streptophyta > Magnoliopsida > Malpighiales > Euphorbiaceae > Reutealis > Reutealis trisperma. The sequence goes on along the minus strand of CANTUT010000528.1, from coordinate 477,740 downwards.
TTATATTAGATTCAGGGATATTGGCAAAAGATATCAAGGCACTTTAATAAAAGGGTCAGAGATAGAGGCTGAGAAGAAAGGAATTTAGTTTTGAAAGAAATCAAAGCTCTAGTGCATAATCCCAAGGGAAAATTAGATCAAATTGGGTTGAGCCTTATATACTCAAAAGGATCTTATCAGGTGGAAGGGCTATCCTCATGGATCTAGATGGTATAGAGTTTTCCAGTCTATGCAACTTGGATCAACTGAAGTGTGATTTTGTACAAATGGTAGTTTTTCTTTATAATTTTCTTTCATTCATCATGTAAATTAGAACTACGTGGACCTAATTCTCCAAAATATTTGTTAATTGGTCAAAATTGAAAGTGTGTAAGGAAATACGTAGGTAGCCCATCATGGGTACAGTCCAAATTTTAATAAAATTACCATTTTGTGTCTTTATCATTTGGTTCTCTACTTGCAAGATAAAAGAGAAAAAAAGAGAGAGAGAGAGAAATGCTCATTAAGTTGAAAACCCGAAAGGGCAGCTTAGGCAAAAGTAAGAGTAAATAAATGATGTATTATTCAAATTTTATTTAAATGATGAAACATGTGATCAAAGAGAAAATAAACAAAAACTACTGTCCATGGCTACATCCAAAGCCTGATATCCTGAAATCTAAACCATCTTCTTCCTCCACTTTGGATCATCCTCTTTAGGAGCAGTCTCCTTTGCAGTACCTTCATCCTCAATCTCATATAGTAAGGCTACTCTCCTTGCTTTTTCTACTAGCTAAAACATAGCCATCCACCACAAATTATACTCCTCCAACCTATCAGAGCAACAAGAAGGAAGAATAGTGTGAAATCCTCGAAGCCAGCCATTCATAACCATCTTGACCACAGTAGGAGTGATTAGAGTATACTACAAAAGGGCACCATTAAGGGGCACCCCTTGTGTATAACCTATTTGTCTCATAACTCTAGTCCCTTGGTAAAAGATCACCTTGTGCAGCCCGAGCAAATATACCATCTTGTAATTAAAACTCATAGTCATGAACTTTTTGATCTTGTACCAAGGGCAAAGCTACAACAACTCCTTTAGGCTCAACTCAAATAGCCATGAGATCCACTCCTTTTCATAAATGAATTTTATTGTTATCTTGCAGGATCTATACTAAGAGATTGAGTAATTCCTTCGAGTAGGAGTAGAGACCACTCTTAAGTGATCTCTAAGTAATATCTATTTTGGAATACAATAATATAAGCAAAGAGAAGAAGAATAGGAGTTAAAAGAAGGAAAGTTTAGAAAATATACTTGCAAAATGATTAGGCTCATGGACCAAGGCCCATTACTCTTGTATGCTCAATTTAAGCTAAGAATGGTCTCAGTTAAAATAATAGCAGCAATAGAGCGACCATCCTCCATCTAAAACACTAGCTCTATCACTCTGATATCCCCTAACCCACAGGACCTTTGAAAAGAAAACCTGAAGTCAAACAGAAAGATAAGACTCGCATCTAGTGATTTTGCCAGTCACCTTCTTCAAAAGCCTAAGGATCATGGAATTCAGTGCTCACAGCAGTCAGATCAACCTAATTGCCTACAACCATAGGATTTGTAATTGCCACATCCAATCCCAAAAACCTCTGGAAATAGTTGAAATAACCTAACTTTTCAACCAAAGCAGCCAAACTCACCTCAAGATCAGATCTTAAAAGTATACTAAATTCCTCAAAAGTGGAACACATCTCTTCCACACTTGACCCAAACCTGAACACATGAGCATCAAGATCCCAAAATTTCATACAAGCTCTCAGAAAGTCCCAATCAATCTCCACAGCCCTTAGGGTTGGCATAGCACTAATTCCAAACCTACTTAAATTTTACACTCCACTTGTTCAAGGTTTTTAGTCCCATATATGCATCGCATGGCTAAAATAAGGCTCCATTGTGAGGAAAAAAAGAGACAGAAAAAATAAAAGAACAATAAGAAACAATCTTAAAGGCTCAAAAATTGAGGCATTATAGAATTGGCTGATCAAAAAAGAGCTAAGCCTATATTTGTTTAAAGACAGATCCACCCAATGGCATGACTTTCATGTTACCCATATCGGTGGCATGACTTTGATGTTGCCGATCACTGTGGCATGATTTCGATGCCATTGGTCAAGGTGGCATGGTTGGTTGACGACACCGATTCCATGCTGCCTAGCCTGCATCTGTCTCTCTTTGCCTACTCAACTTCCAAGCAAAATTTTGATAATTTTTCTAAAAAATTTCATGTCTCGAGTACCATTTTCGTATGAAAAAAAAAAGAAGAGGAAAAAAATTATAAGAGAAAAACTTAAGGAAAGGATAGTGGAAATCCTATTAAGTCATAGCATTATATGCATCACATTCATATACATCATATGTACATCCACATAACATAATATAAAGCTAAAAAGTGCATCATCTTAGAGACATGCATGCATGGCATACATAACATCTTAAAGCCAATAGGAGGATAACTAACGGCCGCGCCTGGACATATGATAATGCTACCTAGACACCTCCACTTCTTCCTCAAGCACGTCCAAGCGGTGTAGGGTGGTACTCATGCAATATGCATATCGGCCCAAAAGATAATAATGGTAATGGTCAAAATTTATCAAGATATGAAAAGAAAATCCAAATATGAGATTCACCAAAAATCAGTTAAGAATTGATTGGCATTTATATAAAATCATACCTCTATGATATTCTCAAGGATGGTAGGAAAGAAAGGCAGTCACATATCCTCGAGATCATGTCATCGATATCCGTTGTCATAAGAAAAGTATTGAAGATAAGTAAGTAACTAAGCAAGTGAAGAAGATGGGGGAATCGAAGTAGTTGGGCCTCCCACAGAAGTATCCAGAGCCTAAGCTGAAACGCTAACAATGGGGTTTAAAGGACTAGCTATAGAACCCGCAAGACCAGACCTAAAGCCCAAGGATCGAAATATTCAAGAGGTGCTAGAAGTAGACCCTTAATAAGTTGACCTCCTTGACTCATTTAAAGGAGGGGTGCCCTGCAACAAGAAAGTCTCGCTGAATTCATCATAGTCAACATCAGCTGACAAGAAGTCTAGACAAGAAACTCCTGCAACCAAAGTGTCCTCGTCTAAAAGGGCCAAACCATGTATCATATCTACAGAAGGAGGCATTGGAACCACTTTCACTCCCATAACTTGAGCCCTCTCTCTCTCTCCCATAACTTGAGCCCTCTCTCTCTCTCCTAAGTAGAATAGTCTCAAAGGCCTGTAATGTAATAAGAGACAATAAGACAGGTCTAGGCTTGGTTTGATTCAGTCCGATACCCAAGCCATCAACCTATTGAAAAGAGCCAATCTCACCCACAAAATAGATCATTAGGTAAAAGATATTTAATGTAAATAAATACAATTCTACATTCACAAAGGTACCTGCTCTAGGATCAAGGAAGTAAAGGTCGATCTGCAAGTCTCAAAAGTTAGCACCAAATAGCTAACCCTCTTATTGGCCTGCCTCTAAAGGTGCCCATATAGTGGATCATCAATTTTAGAATTTTACAACTGAGGGGCCAACTCTAGAAAATGCTCATAGGCTTAATACTACAAAGAAGAAAGAAAATCAATTAACTGCAAAATAGGGAGGCAAGAGGTATGGATAAAGCATAAAAACTCACCTTGCAGACAATAGAAATGCCACCATGGCCATTATACTTCCTACTAGAAATGCCACACATCTCATCATACATGGCACAGAGGCTTGCGCCTCCCTAATCAAACTAGTTAATCTCATCAAAGTCTGTGAGTGAGCGCAATATGCCCAAATTAAGAGAGTCTTTACCATTATGCAGAAAACTACAACACAGAATAGTCAAGGCGTATAGCCTGGTACTTTGGTCTATGGTATATTGGTATGGTGTCTCCCTCATATTTCTTAAGATATGATGAAGCTAAGAGCAGGGGACATTAACATTCCCATAGGAAAGACCAGCTCTAATCAAAGCAATCATCTCTAAAGGAAAGAGTTCAATCTAAGAAGGATGGAACTCTAAGAGGCGGGAGTCAAAATGCATTCCCCGTTATCATACTCCATTCGAAAGGAGTAACTGTCATCTCATCACATAGGAAATGGAACATATTTGTGGTGTCCTACTAGCATTCCGCTAAAGCCCTAATCACAACAGCATTGATAATGCCCTTGACGTCCAACTCCAGCCACCTAAGCAAACCTGACAGCTGGAGTCGCTGACATATGGCATCCTATTCATTAAGGAAAAGACGAATTGACTACATAATACTCTTGCCTCCTCTCGATCTTAGATGTCCATGCTAAAAAATAAAAAAAAATCAAAATAATATATATATAATAACCAAACATGTAGGAACAGAACATACCTAAAGTTTTCCATCGTAACTGACATGGTGCTTTAGCTCTTTTAGCAATATCTCAAGATTTGGGTTGTCCATTGGAGCAGCATAATGGTATTTTATATATATATATATATATATGTATATGTATATGTATATATGTGTATATATATATATGTATATGTATGTGTATATATATGAATATATATATGTATATATATGTATATATACATGTATATATATATATATATATACATGTATATATATATATATATACATGTATATATATATATATATATATATATATATATATATATATAGATATAGATATATATACATGTACACACACACACACACACACACACACACACACACACACACACACACATATATATATATATATATATATGTGTGTGTGTGTGTGTGTGTGTGTGTGTGTGTGTGTGTGTGTGTGTGTGTGTGTGTGTGTATATACACACACACACACACACACATATATATATATATATGTGTGTGTGTGTGTGTGTGTGTGTGTGTGTGTATACACACACACACACACACACACACACACACACACATATATATATATATATATAGACACACATATATATATATATGTGTGTGTGTGTGTGTGTGTATATATATATATATATATATGTGTATATACACACACACACACACACACACATATATATATATATACATACACACACACACACACACACACACACATATATATATATATATAACCAAACATACAAGAACAGAACATACCTGAAGTTTTCCATCGTAACTGACATGGTGCTCTAGCTCTTTCAGTAATATCTCAGGATTTGGGTTGTCCATTGGAGCAGCATAGTGGTATTTCATTGTAAAAACTAAAGGAAGTTTAGTGAGAAGTTAAGAGAGATAGTTTGGAAGGAAAAGAGTACAAATGAAATAGAGAAGGGGGAGAGGTGTATATATAACTAAGCTGGTGGGCCTCCCTCATAATTACATATGTTAACCTTTTGACTCTCAGGTCCAAATTGCCCGATTTTGATATAACTAGCCTATTTTAGCTCAAAATTTAGTTTTTTTTTAAAGCAACAGGTCCACAAGGTGTCTACCTACCTCCAGGAATAGACCATGTCTCAATCGGAGTTCATAATCTTCTAAAATGATAGAAACTATAAAAATGCAGAAATAATCGAATAGTCCAAATGGAGTAAAAAAAGACCAAAAGCCGACATGACACCTCGATACAGCTCCTGAAGCGTATCAAAACCTTTAATTTTACCAGAAAACCATCAGAACTTCCCCAAATCACACTTATCAAAATAGGCTTTTGATCAGTCGATTCTGATAAAGGGGCAACTATGAACCCTCAAATTTGCATCCCTAAACGACTGGCATTCAATTGCAAACCCACATAATCAAACTAGGCTCAAATCAAATTAGAAACGGGCTAAAATGGGCCAAAACAGGATGGATGGAGATCTAGGTACACACGGCGGCATAGAAAGCGTGCTGGCCGGACCTACCAACACTCTAATGGTGCCTCCAGCATGGCTAGCGCACTGCTAGTGCCAACTGGACCCCCTCTTTTCTCAATTTTCAATCAAATTTTTTCTATAAATAAGGCCCACTTCCAATCATTTGGGACAACAACAAGCTTTTAGAGATAAAATTTAGAATTTTCTGTCAATTTTAAGCTAAAATCTGTCAATTTTTAAGATCAAAAAATCAATTTTCTTCAATTTTCACAACTAATTTCAAAGTTGGATTTTTATTATCATCTATTGGTTTATCTTGTTTTGTTTAACTCTATCTGTTTAAGGTTCAACTTATAAGATTATCAACCAAGGTGGAGCTTAGATCTGGAGAAAGGCTTAACCCTATTCATACAAAAAATTGCATGACAGGTATTTATGATCATTCACAAGTTATTGTGCATTTAGGTGTCCCTGGTATGGATAATACGAGGGGATTTACATTCTTTAATATCTAGACTAAGCATCAGCAATTTGAGAATATAGTGAGAGATATTTGGATGCATGAAAATGTATATTGTTTATCAAATATTAAAAATGCTGAAGGGTGATTTTAGAAAATTAAATAGGGAGCATCTCTCTAATATTTCTAAAAGATTAGATCATCAGAAAGTGCTTGTAGAGAAGTTGCAACAAAAGTTACAATTGGACCCTCTTAATGATGTCCTGTTGGATAAGGAAAGAGCTTGTGTTCAGCATCTTAGAAAATTGTTGTACTGGGAGAAAAACTTTTATAAACAGAAGTCTAAGATGCAGTGGGTGGAAAATTAAGGGACCAAAATATTAAATTTTAGTTTAATGGTGAATGGCAATGTGGTTATTGATTCTAAAGGTATTATTGTTGCCATTCTTGATTTTTACAAGGGTCTCTTAGGTACTTGTAGCCATAAAAATGGTCATGTTGATTATAATACGTGTAATGTTGGTGCTAAAGTTTTTGAGAAGTATGTTGTTAAATTGTGTATAGCATTTTCAGAAGAGGAAATTAAACAGGCATTGTTTTCCATTGGTAATGATAAGGCTCCATGTCCTTACGGGGTTTAATAGTGTTTTTTTCAAGAAAGGATGGGGAGTTATAAGAAGGGATATAGTGGCTGCCATTTAAGAGTTTTTTCAATCGGGGAAAATGATGAAATATCTTAATTGTATCCTTATTTCTATTATTCCTAAAGTGGCTAATCCTGCAGGGTTGGGGGATTATAGACTAATATCTTGTTGTAATGTGCTTTACAAGTGCATTATGAAAATTCTTTCTAATAGGATACAATAGGTATTACCTAAGATTATTGATGAGGCTCAATCTGCTTTTTTTCCTGGTAGGCAGATTTTTGATAATGTTTTTTTAGTCCAGGAATTGATGTTTGGGTATCAGGCTGGAAATTGGAATGAAGATTGTGCAATGAAAATAAATCTCAAAAAGGCATATGACTCAGTTTAGTGGGATTGTACTGAGGAGATGTTATTAGAGCTAAATTTTCATGTGTAATTTGTTAAATGGGTTATGATATGTGTTAAGACCCCTTATTATTCTGTTGTGGTGAATGGGAATCCTGAGGGATTTTTTCCTAGGGCAAAATGGGTAAGGTAAGGGGATCCTATGTCTCCATTATTGTTTGTCATTGTAATGAGTATCTTTCTAGGGCCTTTAAAGTGTTGGGTGATGGGAATTTTTAGATATCGCTTTGGATGTCTAGGATTACAAATTAAGCATATATGTTTTGCTGATGACTTGTTTGTATTTTGCAAAGGGGAAATGAGCATTATTCAACAAGTTCAAAGGGTTCTACAACTTTTTTTTTTTTTTTATGTTTCTGGGCTACAGGCTAATTCTTGTAAGAGTTCAGTGTATTTTAATGGAGTGGCTGATGATGTAAAGAGTCAAATTTTGAATATTTTAGACTTCTTTGAAGGTACTCTTCCTATTAGATATCTCAGTGTTCCTTTAGTCAGTAAAAGGTTAATCAAGATTGATTGTCAAGGGTTAATTGAGAAGATAACTAGGAAAATTAATTCTTGGAATGTGAAATATCTATGTTATGTAGAAAGATTACAATTGTTGAATTCAGTGTTGCTTAGCATGAAAAAATTTTGGTGTCAAGTCTTCATTCTTCCTCAATCAATGATTGAATCTATAGATCATTTGTGTAGGAATTTTTCATGGAAGGGTACAACTGAATACAAGCATAGGACCCTTATTACTTAGAAGGATGTCTGTAAAAGTAGAAAAAAAAGGGGGGTCCAGGTATAAAGAGTGTCAAGGCTTGGAACAAAGCTACTATTGCAAAGCATATCTGCAATTTGGTGGTTGTGAAGCAATCCTTATGTGCGAGGTGGGTTGGTCTGAATAAACTCAAGCTTCTGTGTTTTTGGGGCATTAGCAAGCCTCTCAAAGCCAGCTAGAGTTGGAGAAATCTCCTAAAGTTAAGGGTAGAAATTAAAGACTATTTTCAATACAAGCTTGGTAAAGGAGAGATCAATTTTTTAGTTTGACCCTGGGTTAATTGTGCAGCTCTTATGGATTTATATCCTCATTTATCTATTCAAGATGCAAATATTAGTAAGACTGCTAAAGTTGTTGAATTATGGAGGCATGGACAGTGGCAGCTTGCCGATCCTATAGTTACTGAAATAATTTGGGAGTTTCTTAAGCAAAATTTTGTTATTAATCCTACTATTAATGATTGCATTACTTGGCGTTTGACTAAAGCAAGGAACTTTAGTATTGCAAGTGCCTGGCAATTCTTTCAAGGGACGAATAGGTACAAATCATGGAGTGTTGTGTCATAGGACCACAATTTTATCCCTCAACAAAGTTTTATTGCTTGGCTTTAAAACACCTTACTAAAAATTGATTTAGAACAATTACACTCAAAAAATAAGTGCTCAATAGTTTCAATAGTTGCATCTGTATATGTCAAGGAGGAGTTATGGATTAGAGGAGAGAATGGAATTGGTTATCTAGAAAAGCTAAAGGCAAGAGCCTTTTAAGTCAGATTAGACAACTTGCTTTGTGGCAACCATTTATCACATATGGAGAGTAAGGAATTCTATTATTTTTTATGGTAAAGTGTTCAATGAAAAATAGTGTTGCAGAAGGTGAAAGAGACTATTCTTTTAAAGTTATATTCTAAAATGCAAAATTCTTGTAAATTTCGGGATTTGTATAGGAACCGATTGTAAATATGCTAGTTTAGAGTTGTGGGATTGGTTGTGGTTGTGACACTAACTTGTTTTAGGTAGCCTATGCTTTTGGTTGTTTTGGGGGTAGTTTATGCAATTTTGTTTTGTACAGGTTTGTTATTAGGTGCTTTGGTGTTTGTTGGCTTTTCTTAAGCCTTTGTTTTGCTGAGTTTGTATAGCTCTTATCGAATTTGTAGTAAAATTCCTTTGGTTGATTTGACAAAAAAAAAACACATTTTTACATAATTGAATTTTTAAAAAAAAAAAAAAAAGTGTTTACCTCAGCGGTTTGTGTATAGACTATAATCAGTCATTCATTTTTGCATGGTATGGGGGGTGTGTATGTGTATGTGTGTGTGTATGTGTGTATAAGTGTAAGCAAAGAGGTAAAGCTAAATTTAAGGTTTCAAATATATGTTTATTATTCAATACTCCAAAATGATCAAAACAGGGGTTTAAATATGAATCCCAAAATCCTAACACAAATCTACCTAAACTAGTAAATCTGTAAAATTATATCAAATGAAAATAAGCAATAAAACAAGGACACTATAGATGGTGTCTAAATTAGAGCTAAATGACAAAAGTTATGATAAAAATAAATAATTTCCATAAATAGAAAAACTACCTTTTTGGAACCCAAACGATAGAATTTGACCAAAAAGTTACATCGCTCATTACTAAAGCTATAACTCTAAATCGTTGGCCTATTTCCTTTTGGATAATATACTTGCAAGATTCAAAATCTCAATTGGCCCAAGCTAGTATTTCCTGTACTTGAATTATTGGTTATCCAAATGATTTACAGAAACATCTTTGAAATTGCTTCCACTTCATATGTTTAGATAGTGATTTGAACTTATTAAATATCTATAATTTAACATTATGTTTATTTTTTAATTTTAAATTTTAATCTCAAATTTAAGTTTACAGAATAAAAAATTTGTAACCATTTTAAATGATTATGCATCCAAAATAGACTTTAGTGTAAAAATTTATTTTTAAAAATAAAATCATGTTTAAATGTTTTTATTGAAAATTGCAGTTACTTATTTCATTAACTATTTATTAACATAATTTTATTTCTAGAAATTAAATAATCTAATGTTTCTTGCGGTAGGGTAGTCGCGTACGTACTAGATCAGGTGGGCAATTGCTCCCATTATTTTTTAAAAAAAATAAAAAGTTGTACCACTTAAGATTTTAAAATTTTAATTTATCCCTCTTAAAAAAAATAAAATAAAATTCGTCTCCTTATTTTTATTTTGTATAAAAAAAATATCAAAAGATAAATTGAGAAATAAAAAAATATCATTTCATGTATGAAAATTAAAATATAGATCAAATAAAGAGAAAACAAATAATTACTTAATATTATTATTATGTAAATAAAATAATTATTTCGATTATTTCCTCCAATGTATTTTTTTTTTTTTTAAATAAAGTGTTTAAATGTATATGTCTTTCATTATTTGATTTTTGAATCTTACATTTTATATATATATATATATATATATATATATATATATATATATATATATAAAAGATAAGCAAATTTATGTAAGATTTTTTACTAAATTCTTTTTAATTGAGTATTTATGAGGAGTAATATGATCATTTATTAATTACATAATAAATTATCTAATATATTTAATTGAAATAAGAAATGATGAATTGAATTAGAATAAGAAAAAATAAAATAATTATTATGCAATATATAATTAATTATATTTTAATATCTAGTTATATTTAATTCAGATAAAAAATAATGAATTCAATTATAATAATAAAATAATAAAATAATTGTATAATTATTTAGTTATATTTAATTTAAATAAGGATAGATGAATTCAATTATAATAAAGAAAGGATAAAATAATTATTATTTAATAAATAATTAATTATATTTAATATCTAATTATATTTAATTTAAATAAGGAAAAAATGAATTCAATTATAATAAGAAAAAAATAAAATAATTATTGTTTAATATAATTGCAAGTTTATAATTACATAATTATTATAATTAAATAATTTAATTATCTAATTATATTAATTTTAATTTAATTTAAATAAAAAATAACAAATTCAATTAAAATAATTTTTATTTTTCCGACTATTAAGAAATATTTTGAGCAAGTTTCTTAATATTAAAAAAAAACATTAAGAGGTTTGGTCAAAAAACTTATTAATATTCAACAAAATATAAAAAAAAATAATTTTTTTTAAAAGTTAGAGAAATTCTAATTTGACTTTAGTTGTTCAAATATTAACAAGTTAAAAAATTCTAATTTAATTTTTATTGTGTAAATTATTATTATATTCCATTATAAATTTTAAAATTAGTTGATCTAATTAGTAGTAATAATTTTTGTATTCTCAAAAAAATAATAGTTTGTGTAAATGAATTCAATCAGAATAATTTATATTTTTTTATGTTATTTCAAATATTAAGAAGTTAGAAAATTTTTAATTTGATTTTGATTTTTCTAATATTAACAAGTTAAAAAAATTCTAATTTGACTTTAAGAAGTTTTATTGTTGATTAGAATTTTTTTTTTTTTTTTATTCTGTGAGAAAATGTAGCAGAAAAAAAAGGTGCAATAATTAAGAGTTCATTTAATAATAATGAATAAAATCTTATTATTGCATTATTAAATATCAAAGTTTCTATTTATAATAGCATGTTCTTTCCTTAAAAAAATAATTTCTAAACACTTAAATTTAATATTTGTTTTTTAAATTTTTTATACTATAGTCAATATTCAACTATCAATATTGAAATGCTTAATTTAAATTTAATATTTTTTTTTTATTTTCATGGTGTAGCCCTAGCTTCAACTATCAACATTAAATATTAGTACTATTAAAATTAATCCAAATATATCAGAAATTTATGAGCTACGTTATTTATGAGTATATTATTTCTAAATTTTATTTTTAATAATTTTAGAACCTATTGTTTATTTATAAAAATACTAATATGAATATTATTTATGAAATTATCAATTATAATTTCATGATGTTAAAGGATGATGAAAAGTTTTTGTAATCAAATATAAAAAAATTTAGACAAGTACCAAAAATGAATCTAAAAGAAACAACAAAAAAATGCATTTCAAATAAATAACCAAATGATATATATAGACAAATAATTAAATTTATTATATTTATATAATAATACTTTTTTTTTTAATTTGAATCTTGCACAAAATATATAATTAAAGTTTATTCTATCATATTGTAAGAAAAACAGAGATGTGACAAATGCAATAATAATGATACTAAATATGTTAGTAGATATTTGCTTTTTACATTATTAACATATATTTGTTTTATGTCATAAATATATATTAAGATTTCAAATATTTGATAAAAATTTCAAATATTTGATAGAGATATGAATGTTTGTATAACTCCATGTATTTAAATATTAATGAGATGTGCAGTTGAAGAATATAAAAAATTTGTAATTTTAACAAAATGTGATTATATTTTTATTTTTTATTATTAAAAATAAAATAAAATATTTAATGAGTATTTACGTCAATGCACACTCTTATGAGAATAATTTTACTTCTTTACTTTAAAATTATATCTTCGTTCTTGGATTCATGAAACATTATTGTTAAACTGATAAAAACAGATACTACACTTGATCTTAGCCAAAAGGCCGAGAAAGTCATTGGAACATTATTATAAATCTTTTAATATCTTAACTCAAAATTCCATATTTAAAGTTAAATAGATTTGACAGATTATTAGAGCCATAACCATGAAGCTTAAATCCTATACTTCTCATGATTACTTACATAAAGATACAATTAATATGGTTTACATAATTTTTTAAGTTGCTGACTTCTTTTTCTCTTGAATAAATTATCAAGAATCATTGTTATTAACATACATCAAGCCGAATATTGAATCATAAAAAATTAAAAAGGGAAGATTTAACCATTGGTTGAATGATTTAATTACATGTTTTTAATAATAAAATCATGTACTTTAGAAATTAAATAATATATAAAGATATAGTTAAATGTACATATGCATAATTATACATACATATTTATACTAGGCCTAATGCATATTTTCTCCTTAAATTTATTATTATTAGTCATTTTGTCCCATATACTTTAAAACTAACCAATTTGACTCTTCAACTTGGCAAATATCAACGGCTAACCCCTTAAATATTTAGTTAGCATCAAACGTGATTACACAAACAAGTTAAGCGAGTGAATATTAAAAATAAAATCTAATATGGATTGAAAATTTAATTTCTTTTTTTAATTAACCCTCCCAATGTAAAATCCCCAATTCATTTTAAATCCCTAATTTCTTCACTCTCTGTTTGTCTATGTGCTTCAGTTCTAGTTTACTAATAGAGAATGATTATTAAAAATAGTAAAAATTGATATCGCAGATTAACCTGGAACCAAGGGCTTTATTATCTGCCTCTTCTAGTTGGCAATCCTACAGCATTGGAGGAGTTGATTTTGGAGTTCTACCGGCACGGACCGGCTTCATCTCCTGATATGAAATTGTGTTGTCAGTTGTAATAGAAATATTAAATCCTTCTATGATAAACTTTCAATTATGGCGCGCCTTTTTTTGATCCAAATCTTGTGGATTCGTCGAACTCGCTGAGTTCAATTTTATTATTTTGTCTAGTCCTTTTTTCCGCCAAAGTGGCAGCCATGAAAATCAAAGCGACAACAATGTAGAAGAAGAAGAAGAGGAAGAGAAGGAAGAATATGAGGGCCGGTCGAGTTCCTCGATATCCAGTTCGTTTATTAGTCCTAGGTCGAGATTTGAGGGAAGAGGAAATGACGGAGGTCGACACAGTAGTAATTGTAATCAGTTTGCTATTCTAGATATTTTGTAGAGAGAGGACATTTTTTCCATGGATATTTAGCTAGCCTACTGATGTTAGGCATATCTCTTACGTGACTTTCAATCGATTCCATGGTTTCCTTGGTTTGCCTATTGAATTTGAGCTAGAGGTTTCCATGAAGGTCCCTAGTGCCAGGTTTGCTTCTGTAATTTTCTTTTACGTGTTCTTATACTTGTAGATTTTCTAGTGTGTGTTTGGTCTAATTATCACTGCAATTGCTAAAATAAACTCTTCGTTTATTTTCAGGATTTATTATGGTTTGGAACCGCAATTGAATTAGCTGAATTCCTAATTTACAAGTACTAGAATGAATTAATTCCTAGACCAGAATCATATCACGCCGGTATCCATGCCGCCAAATTCTGGTGAGGTTCTAACTGAATATTCAAATTTTGGTACAAAGTGCTGTGGATACCTGTTCCCTTCTCAGTTACATTAATTTAGTTAGGGTTATTATCATAATTTAAGTGTTTTGGTGGAACTAAAACCATAAAAGGAGACTAATATTCCACGTCAGCCAAAAAAGTCAACCCACCTGATCTGATATTTTATCTACCTTCAGTCCGCTCGACATGAAAGATACTCGCTGATAGACATTCCGGGGCTAACAGTTGACATTTGCTGAGTTGGAGTTAAATTGCTTATTCTTAAGATTAATGGGACAAAATGATCAATGACCACAAATTCAGAGGAGAAAATATGCTTTAGTCATTCTATTATATGTAACTGCTAATTTAGTAGCTTAAAACATTGCATCCTACTTTCGGAAGCAAATATCCTGCGTCTCATAAAGAGAGCATGCAAATAGAATATAGCTATGATTTCCAATCAGTCATCAACTATGGATTTGATATATTCGTATGATGAGTATATTTAGACTCCATTTACTTCTCAGAAAATAACATATTTCTTAAATTTATAAAATTACCATTTTTTTTAATTTTATTGTTATATATAAAAAAATACATGAAAATAGTAAATTGTGCTGGTTTAGAAAAAGTGGATAATGGTCACCCATGGCCAGTGATGGTTAAAAACATAAGCTCCCAGTAAAGTAGCTACAATCATCAATATGAGATTTGTAATTGATCTATTTTTCTCAAAAGTGTCCATTTTCACTATTTCTAAAATATTGAAACTGAAAAGGAAAACTAAAGAAATCCTTGCCATTAAGGGATTTACTAAAAAAGAAAAAGAGAGAGAGAGGGGAGGCCAAAGTACAAATTTTATCCCTTGACATTTCACATTGCTCATTAATATGAGGGCAAAATTGATATTAACTGAAATCTTTAACTTGTGTATTTAGAACATAGGCGTAATCAGGGGATAGGCATAATCAGGCAACAAATGAGCGTACTAGCCCCCAATCTATTTGCAAATGCATAGAATACTCCTATATAATCAGTCTAATTTCTTTTTAATTAGTCCTAAATTTTTAATTCCCTAAAATTAAATTTTCATATATAATTGCAATTATTAAAATTATTTAATAGTTCTCATCCTATAACTATGGAAGATCATAAAATTTGTTTAATTAAAAAGTATTTTTATGAAAAATATAATTAATTATTATTTTTCAAACAAAAAATATTAAAAAAAATTTAATTTTTTTTCCTATTAATTTTGGCTATAAACAAAACAAATAATATTAATAATTAAATCAGTAGATTTATATTTTATAATAAAATTGTTATTTAAAATATAAAAATGAAGGCATGAAATTCAAATTGAAAAGCCATAATGTTAATTGAACAAAAGAAGAAAAAAATTAAAAGAACATACCAACTTTGACACTACTAAAAATTTTCTTAAGATTTTTTTTCCAATGAACTAAAAAACTAAAAAGAAAACATATTCAAAATAATTATTTTTCATCATATCCCTAAATTACAACTAGATATAGAGACATGGTAAGAGATCAAAACCAATAAAAAAAATTCAAAATTTCAATTTTGGTTTCCATTTAAAACGTTATATATTAGTTAGCTAGTATTTGACTTTAATATAAATAAACTAAAAAATTAAGAACTTAAAATTTAAAAATTAAAATTATTATTATCACTTCTATTTTTTTTATATTGATTGTGATGAAAAAATTATCTTAATTTTTAAATTTTATATATATTAGTATTATAGATAAACACTCCATTAGCTTTCAATTTAAAATAATCATTAATTTATTAAAACAACAAATTGAAATCAATGAGATTCTTAATTATAATCCATAAAATTTTCAATTGGCCATCAAAATATTAATGTCTCAGAAATTCTAAAGAGTAAGTACATGATTGGCAAACTGAACAAACTTGGGTATATGAAACCATAAGAGGTCTCCCGCATGTAGAGTAAGAAAAGACTAGATGCAATACAATCAAAGATCAATACTCACAAAATTGAGAAAAGAAACAAACATCATTCAGTTTACTCGGTAATTTTCTGTCACCAATTGTATCCGCTGAGAAAACTTTGGGGAAGGTCCGCCTTTCAGAGGAATGACATTGAGGACCTGCAAAATGAACACCATATCTCAATGAACTCTAATTCTTTTCTTCTTTCTCAAATTAATATTATATGTTGAGCAAAAAAATATTGAAAGATTTTAGAGTTTCATTTTGCAGTCATAACATATGATACTTTCTCTACTTTCAAGAAATATGCTCGATAGCAATAACTTAATGGCTCCCATTTTGTATGTCAATTTTATGGTTTTCCAAATCTACGCTAAACAATTATCTTTGCTCAAGTACGAAGCATCTGCATTATTGTTCAATAAAATTCAACATTGGATAGGAAAAGTAAGAAAAAGAAAAGCAAACCTTTAGGTCACTGTATGTACTAGTGGCTGAAAACCTAACAGAAATAGGGAAGAATGCTGATGAATCTGCTGGAGGCACAACAAACTCCATTGATCCACTGCCAAGAAATAAAATAGCATATTATAGCAAAACCAAGAGCTAGCGTTTATCACAGATATCTAGTCTGAAAGAGATAAGAATACTCCAGCATTTTGCTGACCTGCGATTAGAGTCATCAATGAGAAGAATGGACCACTCCAGGATGGAATTTCTTGAGTCATACCTGCAGGTTTAAAAACAATAAACATATTGAATACCTGGTTTACCTGAGATAATATGTAGATCACAAAAAGCCACTTGACAAACAACTGAAAACAACTACTATTTCAAATTGTAGTCAATGACACATTAAAAAAATATTCACTATATATCATATCATATAGGTCCTCCAATTTTCCAGATGTCTGCCAAAATCCCACCTCCTCCAACTCAAAACAGCAAAACGTCAGGCTTCCATCTCAGTATATCATGCACCCCGATTACACTACTTGCACCCTTTCGTTTCACTTTACATATTGAAAACGAAAAGATGATAGTGTCACCACTTTTTCAATAATTGTCTCTAAATCAAGCTACTTTATTCACTGATTTGAGACTAGTCCATTAATACCTTAAGTCCACGGAGGGAGGGGGGAGGGGTGAAAGAAAAAAGGACACAAGGGGTGAAAGAAAAAAAGAGCAAGCAAATGTCAGCATTTGCAACTTTTGCCACTGGCACGGAGAGATTCAATGCATTCTAACTTAAAATGCAAGACACCATGCATAAAGTTTCTACCTCCATTCTCCATCAATCTGCCTAACACTTGGTGCCTCTCGCAGAGCTGGTAGCGGCACTGAGATGACAACATTTCTCAGATCAAACATGGAAGAAGCTTCATATTCAATGCTAACAAAAGTTTCATTTCCAGAAACAGAAGGCCAGCAGTTGACTGCAGAATAAATTGATTCAACCAATCATTAGATACAATAGAAATAACATACGAACAAAATAAGCTCGCATAAGAACCTGTACCCACTTGACAATGGCACCATTGACTCATCAGCACTTTGCATTCTCCACTTCAAAAGACCAACACCTGCATCACCGGATTGACCGGTAGGGAAAGGTCTATTAGGATCTTTCAAGCCTAGAATACTTTCATTGGCGAATAATTCTTTATTCATGTTGGGGTGTGTCTTGAACACGATGCCTGGATTTCCTCCAGTTTCAATCTGGAAATGACAAGATATTTCTATGTCAATATCAGCACAGCTATCACAGCAAGTTCAAAGATTGAAGGTATGTAGTGAACACACATCACTTGTGTACAGAAACAATTTTATTAAACAGAGGCTCATTCATTCACTTATCAACATGATTATTCATCATAGCTAGACATTAGATTGCGTAGAGTTTACCCAAAATAATGAAAAAAAACCCTCTAGAAACCAAAACAGAGAAAATAACCAACTCAAACCAATGATATCACTCTGCAAGTATTGCACTCTTTCATGTGCATTTTTAGTAAAATGAGGATAATTGAACTTTGCAAGAGATGGAAAATACAGAACGAATGTAGCTGAGCTGAATAGAGCAGTCTATTAAAATATAATTGTAAACATGAACACAGCAGTTTTTAAAAGCAGATGAATTCAAGAGAATTGCCTTGTAAAACCTAAACGTTATCACATTGTCATCAATATATCCCTCTCAAAAAATATTTAGATATTTCCTCCAATTACCTAATATCAGCAATTGTTTTTATCTTGGGCCAGGTGAAGTTGAAAACGTCAACTTACAGAGCACTGGAAATAATATTGACATAAATTTCTACCTAAATTGTTCGCCTATGTGTTGTATGAACACATAAATAAACACAGGTAGAAAAACCAAGCACATGGATAGAAATATCAAACCTGAACTTGGATTAGGCCATCTTCTTGGTTAAGAATCTGAAGTGACAAGTGTCCTTGAACATCAAAGCTATTCATTGCACCATCTCGTCTTAGAGATACATTGAGTTTCTCCTCAACAGTCAAAGTGATGGGATCAGTTGGTGGTGGGGCAGCAGTTCTGGATTGGCCTGCCTTTGGTACGACCTCCTCAAGAATCACTTCACCTTCTGCTTTCAATGATTCCAAGAACTGGTTTGTCCTCTGGTTTTTACCAAGCTTCATGCCAAGCCCTTTAGGAGGAGCAGTGGCAGATGAAGGCTGACGACCTGATGACAACAAGTATAGTTAACTATCAGTTATATTAGTTAAAACTACTAGTTATATTGGAATCAGCCCAAGTTTACTTTTCCCTGTCTTCCATTAACAGATGATAAAAATTCAAGCATACAAAATAGATTTTCATACACATTCCAAAAATTATGTACAATTCATATTTCTAAATAATTCAAAAGAACTATTACAGAAATACCAATTGTCAAAATTAACCACAAGTTATGAAGATTAGAAGATAAACAGGAACAAACCTTTAGATTTGCTTGAGAAAGAATCATCAGTGGTCAATCCAAAACCAGAGCCACTTCCAAAACCACCTTCATTGCTAGAAATACTCATATCAATAAATTTACTATCAATTCTTCCAGAGCCCATTGACTGCAAGGACATAAATCCTCCTTTATCACCACCTCTATTCTTTTCAATCTGCAAAATGTCAGAAATATTAATAGGGTTATACAATAGAAAACAAATCCTTTTTTCTTCACTTATTCTCTTCACTTGCAGAGCCTCAAACAGATACCTTGCTTTTGTCAATCTCACTAGCTTTCCGTTTCATGACATCCTTGGTTTCATTGATCTTGCTTTGCAGTACCAGCTTGTGCAATTTCTCTTCATGACTCTCCATCTCACAGTACTGCTTAACCTGTGCAACAGTCACATTTTCCTTGTGTCCAAGGGAGATGACCTCATCAAATGCAAAAATCAACTCAAAAGCTGTCTTGCAAATGCCCTCTTCGTCAAGAGACACAGAGTACTCAGGCACCTATAAATACTTAAGGAATCAACTAATTGTCACTGGATCATAGATACAAATATCCTACAGAGCAATAACTCATGCTTCAAATTTTTAAAATTTCACATAAAAAAATGCAGCAAAGACCAAGAAAAATTAATGACAAAAAATTGTGAGTAGACAGAAGTATGACTAAGTAAATAAAACCGGGGACAGCAAGAAGTCATCTCCACTCCTAAACATCAAAAAACATTGCTAAGAGATTTCAAAGGCGCACTCTAACAAAATAATAGTTAATCATCAATGAGTGGAAGAGGATACAAGCTTGGAAAGCAGTCTCAAAGTCTCCAAATCTTCAAGAATGTTGCTCTGTTTATTTGTTACAAGCAGCAAGTACAAAGACTCTATTGGCTGATAAACATATCGCACGTTCTCAGTCTCAACATACGTATGCTGCTTTCCTGTTCCTATCAACTTGGGAAAGGCTGCAAGAAGACCTTCAACTCTCATACGAGACATATCCACAAACTGCCGGGAAACAAGCACTGCAGAAAAAAAAATTAAAACAAAAGAGAACTGTCAAATCAAAGCACCTTAAAAATGTCTCCTTAAACTACCTATCATTAAACTCTCAAACAGAACAACACATTGAGGGGGGAACCATCGCAGAAAGAAGAAAAATGGGATATGAAAATTTAACAAACAAGTTCTTACATATTGGCTTGCAGGAGGGAGCTAAGAATTGAATGATTCATAAATTATCAAAAATATTCACCAAGGATAGGATGATTTAAAGATCTCATGCACATTATACGTGTTTAGATCTCAAAATATTGAAGACCCTATTTAAGGTGCAGTAAAATAACTCTGGTAATTGCATCCAAGAAATAACCCAACAAGCAGAAACTAACCTTTCCCAGACTTGCTCACTATAGAAGAAGCAAGCACAACCTACATTTAAATAAACAAGAAGTAAAGTTTACAAAATTAAAAGGGTTTAAGGAATTATTAAAAAAAATTAACAACAAAACAAGGCAACCATTTCTTACCATTTTGATTAATCAGAGAAACGAACCACAAACAACACAATTTAGCGCCTGGAAAGCCAACATTATGATAATCAGGATCATAAATTAACAATCACAAGCAAATTAAACAAAATTAATTAATTAATCTTAACTTCACGCTGTAATTTTAATTCTGCATCAAAAATAAACAAAATCTACAACATTGAGGAAGCGCCAATCTCAGATCTATACTTAAAAAGATGGGATTGGTTGGTAAGAAATGGAAGGAAAAGGGAAGAAATCAAAGAACTACAGAATTCCCATCTGAGATCTAAGATTAACCTAATTCAAATCGTAGAAACTAAAGTGTAAGCGAGAGACGTAAGCAATGAAAATATGGAATCAAACAGTTGCAATCAATTTTGAAGATTTTAGTTTGAGATCTGAAAAGTTAAATTAAATTTAAAAAAAAAAAAAAAAAAACCTTTACTCACCTCTTTAGTATGAAGCAAAGAAAGGATGAGAATTAGACCAATTTGAAGCATCGAAGAAAAAGAAAAGAATACTAAATTTAATTTATATATTTTATTTAGGATACAAAAAGAACTTCTTCAACGCGGCTGGCTTGTGTTAGTTTATTAGCACTTTCGTATAAAAGCCCAAGCCCAAATCCGTATTGGCATTTTTTTTATTTATTTTTCAACACAATTTCTTCTATATCCCATTAATTTAATAAATTTATCATCAGCTCATATACACTATAGCCCCATCTTTCACTGAATTAATAATAATTATTTATAATTTAAAATATTTAAATTTGAGATTTTCATTTTTTACATTTTTAAAATGATAAATATACTAATCAAATCACACCTAATTGACTTATTTTTAATTATAATTGATGTGTAATTAATAATAATTTTTTATTTCCAATTAGAATCCAACATGAGTTAATTGCCTATAATATATATATATATATATAGAATGGCAGCATTTCAAGAAACTAGTTCTGATTTTGATTATATTTTTTTATTGAATTTGCATTTTTTCAAAGTTGCAAGTAATTTTGTATGGGTTTTTATTATTTTGAAAAATATTATTTTAGACTTGCACACTGATGTATAATGAAAATATGTGAGAATTTCTAATTATATTTTTTGAATTAAATTATCTTAATAGTTGTTGTTGTAAAATATGATACCACACTCTACAATGCATTCATAAATTAATTGAGGAAAATTAATAATTTTATTCTTTATTGTGACAATGTAGTTGACAATACTTTTATAAATTAATAACTGCAGCAAAATAAAGCCTTTATACTCAATTTTTAGTTTTATTTTGGCTAACATTTTTACATAATAAAATTAAAGAGTGTTTTTAATAAATATCAAAGAGATTACCTTATTTGTTAATTTTTCAAAAAAAAAAATTCATGAAAGAATAAGAAAATGGTTCATAAAAAAAATGTTGTAAATAATTAAGAAAACAGTTCATAAAATTTAATTGTAAGAAAGAAAGAAAAAAAAAAGCCATGCAAAAAATATTTGTAAAAAAAAAAAACAAATGAACATCCAAAAAAATTATTGAAAAAAAAAAAGAAAAGAAAAAATCATAAAAAATTGTTGTAAAAAAAGGTAGGAAATTAGCAAATGAAAAAATATAATGGGAAATACATGCCATTTAAAATGTAATGGTCATCACAATTCTTAAAGCATTGCGTTTAAAATTTTTTTATACAACCAAAGTAATTAAATACGTAATGTAATTCTCATTCTATTACGCCATTAATTATAGTATATCAAACATGGCGTACTGTTGTTTAAGAAAAAAATAAATAATTTCAAAATTATCAACATGAGCTATTATAGGTTTTTAAGAAACAACAGCAAAGATTCACCTTTGTACGATTACAGAGGGATCAGGAATGAACTGAAACAGCACCAAGCAAAGTCTGGTAAGTTTGCAACAACTTTGACAAGACATTTTCTACAAGCAGCTGTAAAAGGTATGCATTTTGGCATTTGTAAATGAGGTTCACAACTTGAGAGCAGCAAATCCATGGAAGATTGGAAACAAAATTTTCACCTGATTAGCATCAGTCATCAAATCATCTGCATATTCTCTGTAGAATAATGAACGTTCCATCTCATAAAAACAATGAAATAGCAAAGAATTTAAATGGTAAGGGTTTTTACCAAACACTTTGCTTTTATTCTCCGCGTAAGGGGCGGAAAAAGGATAAATGCAGACATTTTCTGACGATTCAATTTTAGTTCATCAAGGATAAATGCAACACGCTAAGCTGGTACTTATGCTATTCTTGATTTTGGTCCTTTGACAAGCACTTGAGGTGATAAAATGTTGAGCAAGGAGCAAGCTCAAAGATCATAGTACAACTTTGATCCCCAATCAAAGAAAATTTTAATCTAAATATAACAGACAACAGGAGCAAAATGGCCATTCTCCAAAATCTTGGCTGTAAAAAGTCCAGCATACTTGTCCTACATAAAGTGAATAAGCTCTAAATTGGCCAGAACTTAGCATAAGAAATCATATTTTAAAAAATAATATGAATATCAGCAAGTAATAAGAAGAATCCTAAAAGTAACTTCAGAACTATCTGTTAGATTACCATTTTACAAAGGATGAAATGAAGACGTGATGAGAAAAACAGTTTGGAGAGAACAACTTTACAAATCCATCCAATGATTACTAAAACCAATTGGTCAGCTTCCTACATATCCCATGGCAATACTCGCCCTTACAGAAAGAAAAATCAGATACAAGGTTATTAGTCCCACCCCTAGCAACTTGTTAGGACGCATATCATTTTGAGGTAAAACCACAAGCGCCCAGCTTAATCCTGAAATGAGAAATCCCATAGTGTAAAATAAGCTACTGTCTTGTGGAACCACATATGTACCAGCACTCTGTGACCAAGCTCCTAGAAGCATTGAGATCCCCAAGCCAACGAGTGTATTGAACATGGGACCTGCATAACATCCAGAAAAGGCAATTTGTACACTGTCTCCACCGTTCATCGCCAGAGCAATATTAGACACTAGATCACCCATTGAGTTGCCCCATGCTAATACAGTCAATCCAAGAATTGATGGATTAATTCCCAAAACCAAGCCAAATGCAACCAGCAAAGCAACAAGCTCATTAGCTATCATGTAGAACCACACAATACTCATAAAAAATCCCCCTAAAACCCAGACAAGCAAGAATCTTTGAGGTGGATGGTTGGATAAGGTGTATCGGTATGCAAGAAAACCAAGTGTAGAACCAACTGCAACCCCTAAAAGGAACACTGCAATTCTACTTTGAGGACCCACATTATCTTGGCTATTCCATAGAAATGCAATGAGAATAGGAGCCATTGTAGCACTGGCTACAGCATATGGTTTTGACCATGTTTCTCCTTCAACTAATGGAATTGTTAGCCGTCTTGGCACCGTCAATGGCATCTCAATCAGCGAAAACAATCTAGAACATGAGAATGAGGAGTTGTTGATTTCCATGCCCTCGTCAGTCCATCCCCATGGAGGTCTTTCTTCATCCAGCATATTGGCTTTCAATGCATGGTTGGAATATATTGCCACATTTGAGGCCCACATCCATGATGGTAGGGAAGGAGGCAGATGGGGAACATCACTATCAGTCCCAAAATCCAGCAAAGAACCATATATAGTTGACTCATCTTCACTACCTTGAGATAATACATTTCCTCGCATTGGAATCAGTGGGGTAATAACATCCAATTTCAACCTTCGTGCATGTTTCCTAAAAATCTCACCAGCAGCAACAGAGATACCATAAACTACATAAATCAAGACAAAAGCAATTGCTGCTCCAATAGTCACCTTTCCAATTATCAAAATCATCAATAAAGACAATAGGGTAAAGAGGAAGAAACAAATATCCCTAATGAAACATTTCTGATCAATTTGAATGCCTTTCTCCGCTATACATAATGAAACAGTCCCAACAACAACACAAGTAACAAACACTGCACCACCCAACACACTATTAAGACCCACATCTCCAGCATCCTTACCTACAAAGGCAGCAATACTTGCAAACACATCCGGCGCTCCATTCCCAAGTGGAAGGAGGGCAACACCAGCCACGGTTGGAGGCAACTTCAAAAGACAGGATAACTTCTCCAATGAACAACAAAAATAGTCTGCTGCTGTATTCCCCAACAAATAAAACAAAGCAGCAAGCCAAACACCCAATACTACATACCCCAACAATCTAAACTTGCCACAATCACAATACAAAAACTTGATATAATCAAAGAACCCACCAGATGAACAATCTGGGTTCTCTTTCAAATACTCACATTCATTAGCATAACCCTTATGATCAATCAAACCACCACATAAACCAGGATTCTGTACACTTATATTGTTTTGATCATCAGTCCCATTACTTGAAGATGAGGAATTAGCATCAAGTTCAATCATATGCCTATGAATTAAAGCAATATGGCTCAATCCACTACCAAAAATAGCTCCCGGAGTTGAAATTTGACCATCATAAAAGTTTCTATTGATATCTACCCGGTTGTAAAATAAAAACAATAGGATTATACTACAGAGACCATTGAAAACCCCTTTGAATTTGGGGTTTTTGGCAATATACAAGCCACCAAACACCATTTCTGATTTTCGACTCTATAAATCTTAATAAAGAATGAAATAAACACCACCAACTACAAGGGTTTTCAGCAAATTATCACGGGGCTTGAATATTGATAGCACAATCAAATAGAAAATTTGAGGAGAACTTTTGGGAGATTTTTCAATTTGCAGTCTTTTTCCTCTATTATTCTCTGCTATTTGAGCTGACAATTTTAATAGGCCTCTGTGTCACCTTTGTGCATTGGGTGCCTGTCATAGAAAACCCAATTAATTACTTCTATTGCACATGCAAACTGGCTGTCATAGTTTTTTCCCCTCCATATTTTAAACCTCTTAGGACATCAAAATTTTTTAGGTTAGTCATAATAAAAATGAAAAAAAAAATTTGGCTAAATTTACAATTATAGGTAACTAAATTTACAATTATAGGTAACTATCTTTAAAATTGTATCATTACAACCTAAATTTTTGTGCTACTCTTCGTAATAATAGATCTGCTTGGTAGCTTGGAAAACATAACCAAAGAAAGGATATTAAATATTTGAGCTCTCTTCAATTTGTTGCTGTATTTTGTTTCTTATGCTAATTTTTTACTCCTTGTTTCATGTGTGTCTTAGTTACTAAGAAATTAAAATACAGAACTACAAAGAGAAATAAATGAAAACTTGTAATAATATTATTGACTAATTGTTGTTTATCGTATGTTATGTTATGCCTTATTTTTTATTTCTGAGAAAATAGTCGACAAATAGGTTGATTCTAGAGCCAAAAAATTTTCTCGTTCTTAAATAATTTTTCTCAAGCTGTGTTTAGTTTCTTAAGACATGTAAATATTTTTCATGTGACAAATTAAATATCAGATTTGAACTTTTGATTAACTGAGAACTAATACAGGCTATTTGGTTGTATTCATACATCTAAATTCAATAAGTATTAGGAATTAGATTTACCTTAATAAACAAGCCTTGTGTGTGTTGCAAATTTCAGAAACATAGAGTACAGGTGCGGACCTCTGCCTGCACACAAAAAGGCAATGAATGATGCATGCTGGAAAGTATGTTTTTATCCTTTTATGTATATGATTTTACAGCCAAATAAGTCATCAAGGTAACTAAATCAAAAGGAAGTAGACCAAACACAAATAGATCACAAAATTTTCCCCAGTAATAAACAATAAAAACAGATTTTACACTCGATTTTTCTTCATTTTATAGCACAGTTTAAAAAAATGTATTCCTCATCATAGAATTAACTATTATATGTTCATAAATTTCAAACAAATATGAACTATCAACTATAATTCTCAGTAAAATCAGATTCATTTCCTAAACTGAAAATTTTCCAACCAGCTTTTGATAGCAAGAACATCTGTCTGGATGACTATCCTTGCCTCTGCATAAACAGATCAAACTGTCTAAGAATCTAAGAATGACAAAAGAAAAAATAAAAAATCCGGCCTATCCATACTTCTAATTTATTACATAGGTTTTGCAAACAATCATTTGAAACTTCACTATGTATCTGTAATTTTTGTTTGTTAATCAATCTCAACAATCTTTCTCCACATGTGGAACAAAACTAAACTACCTTGGGCATGCCAAGGCATCCACCTCATATAAGACAAAACCAAACTAACTTGTGCAGAAGTAGTGGTCTCAGATTAACTTAACTAAGAATCTGATACATTTCCAACTTCAAAAAATGACAGGCACAAACTAAATGCCATAAATAGCAAAAAATTTCAAACCTAAAAGCAATAGATTTCTCATCTCTCCAAATGAACCAAAGCATTCAGTGGTTCAGCAGCCTATCAAATCACACAAATACAAATAGATTGTAGAATATATCACAATATAAAAAGTTCAAAAAATATATCACAAATATGAAAGGTTAAAACAAAATCCAGTATAACTCATGCAAACAATCCTAACATTCTTTAAAAAAATAAATAAACAAAAAGGAAAAAGATGGGTGAGTTGGGCAGAAAAATAAATAAATAAATAACAAGAGAGAGAGCAAAGATTTTTTTTTTTTTTAAATAAATAAATAAATAAATCTAGCTGTTATTAGAATTCGACACAATAAAGATTTGTGTGCACATAACTGTTTTTTTTTTTTTTTTTTCATCTGAATCACATAAAGAAAAAAAAGTGTGTAACACATAGTGAATATATATATGTGTGTGTGTGTGTGTGTGTGTAAGAACATACTGCATATATGTCTTTACTTAAAGCTTGTAAACTAGTGAAACTGTGAAAGTAGAGACAAAATGGTGCTACAATGATTAAGAGACATATTCCCACCATATCATTCTCAATGCTTGCATTTTGTATAGGCTTCTAAATTTACAATGTTCATCGCATATTTAACTTTGATAGCAGATATCTACGTTCTGTGTTGAAATGAAGATTTCTTATGATAATTAAAAAAAAAAAAAAGAAATAGACACTTATCTTGTGAAGAATGTAGACATATATTGAAAGAGTGGTGTCAAGGAATAGTTCCCCTTCATTATTAAAAAGGGCCATTTTGGCCTCTCAAAAGGGACAATTGTCACAATATTAACTAAGAAAATAATAACATGGCCATGTAAAGGCCATATTTCAATGGAGTGGGGTGATTATTAATAACCATTTACCACTCTTCATATGTAGGATACAAGCCCAGTTCAGGTCTGTAAGTAAGACCTTAAAATGCCATTGCAAGGCTGGATGCTTTGGATATAGAAGCAAAACACTACAGACACGCATACAATTAATTTTAGTTTTCATCTCCTTAATACCAAATTATTTTTATTGCCCACATATACCAAAGTAATAACCATCCAGAAAACCTCTAATCAGCCACATAATATTCACATTCTTTGAAGTTGAAAAAATGCACTCCTAACAGATATGGAACCATCTTCCATTTGCAAAGACGATCTATAAATACACAGTAATCAGCAGTTGTAACCAGTCAATCATAAAGAACAATTCAGCAAACAACTTTCGCAGCAAAATGAGA
Source organism: Reutealis trisperma (assembly GCA_947687605.1). NCBI lineage: Eukaryota > Viridiplantae > Streptophyta > Magnoliopsida > Malpighiales > Euphorbiaceae > Reutealis > Reutealis trisperma. The sequence continues at coordinate 449,306 of CANTUT010000528.1, read as the reverse complement.
AAAAAAAAAGTAGAAACATCAAACTTTTAGGGAGGTCAGAGATAACCTGAATTATAAGAGAAATTCGAGGAAAAAAAAAAGGAAAATTAAAAGAGTCAGAGAATTGTGAACCTGAATTCAGAGAATTGAAAATAATTGTTGCCCTTCTCTCCTCTGCAAACTTCCTTTTCCTAATTTCTTGCTTTTTCCTTCCAAAACATTAAAGTATTAAACTTTCCACGGATTATTGAGTTATCCAGTTCTCAGGGAGGTTTATTTCATCAAAGTTTACCTCCTTTTCCCTTAAAAAATCTTCACAATTTCTTGCTTTTTCCTTCCAAAACATCAAATTTCCATGGATTCCTTAGTTACCCAGTTCATAAGGAAGTTTGTTTCATCAAAATTTGATGTAATCGAACAAGAATTTGGGATTTTGGGGTGGAAATTTGGAGGAAAGATCGATGAATTGAGATAGAAAAGAAGGTTTAAAGAAGAGAAAGGGACCGTTTGACGTTGGTGCTTGGTGGCTCTGTCCTTTGCAAAAAGTGAACTGGAGAGTTTTATCTCGCGGTTAATTAAATATTATAGGCAATAACCATTATGATTATAAAAAAATTAATTTAAAAATATTGACATTTATTTATGAAAATGTCATTAACCAAAATGATCTTAAAATAAAATTTTTTTGAAAATGTTACATATTCCTGTATTTAAATCTCAAAGCTCCATTTAGTTGAAATTTTAAAATCGAAATCAGATAATTATTTTTCTCAAGTATTTAGATCAATAAGAGAAATAAAAATAATCAAAATCAATTCTTTATAAAACTATTTAATTTTTTGGATATAAGAATTGATATGAATGCAAAATTTTTAATAAATTTCTATAAATTTTATTATTAGGTACATACGTATCATTAGTAATATTTTTATAAATATTATAATTATTATATTTAAATTTTTAATTATTTTAAATAGTGAAAAATTTTAAATAAGTAATTAACTTTAAGTTTTCAAATTTAAAAATATATGTTTTTTTTTTTTTGAGGAATTCAAAAATATATGTTAGTTTTTAATTCTATGTTTTGTTAAATATTTATTTGAGATAATAAAATTAATTTTTATTTTTTATCATTATTTTAAATTGTTATTAATTTTAAATATTTATTTATTTTTATTTAAATTTATTTAGTTAAAATTTAATTTTATATTTTTATTATAGTTTAGTATATTTTATATTTAATATTAATATTTTAAATAACACATGGTAAATAATTGTATATTTGACCTAAATAAAATAATGTTTGAATTGATTTCCATAGGAATGAAATTTTGATCTCTTGGAATAAAAGGAGAGTGGATGATTCCCCATTTGTATTTTAATTTCCGAATATTTTTTCGTAAATCAAACTCTAGGAATCAAACGTCCATTCTAGTTTTAATTTTGAATCTTATTTATTGTGAATCAAATGGCTTTCTAAAGTGAACATGGATGATTTAAAAATTTACTAATCTTCTTATCGAATTTAATACTTGGAATCAAGTACTCATGTATCTTTAATCAAATTAGAAAGATGAATTTAATATGATGCATGAAAACTGATACGTAATTTCACTTTACTACAAAATAAAAAAATATTTTTTTATTTATTATGTATCCATTAAAATATTCTTTCATCATATATCATCTAATAATTAATTCATTAAATAAAATTATTATATTGATAAGGCTTGTATTTAAATTTGTGGAAACTTATACATGTATAATAGCACAAAAATACATAATGATTTTTTTCCAAAATGATACAGTCTCAATATGAATTTTTTATTCATTGTGGCATAATAATAAAAGGTGGCATTTTACATATTAATAGAACGTGTCAAATAAAAAAAGAAACCACTAAATCTAACTTTTTGTCTAAAAAATAATAATTTTTTAAATAAAATATTATTTAATTTATTGGTAAAATAAGAGGAAAAAAATAGTTACTTGCTATTTAATAAACCTAATGATAAAGAAATTCAAATTTTTCAAAAAATTTGTAACTATATTATAAAATTTCAAAGTAAACAATCTTACCTTAATTTTTCAAAAATTTATTTACAATTATATTATTTTTTAAAATTGAAATAAAAAAAATAATATACCTATTATTTTTTTTCTAGCTATTCATCACTCATCTCAACTCTAGTGTACATGATATATCTTCATCAATCTCTTCTTAATTGTAAAAAATGATGAGTGTAATTTTAAGTAAATTTATTAAATTAAAATTAATTTTTTAAAACTAAAGTCAAATAGTATATTTTGAAAGATTTAGGTACAATTGTAATTTTTCAAATAATTTAAATTTTTGTAGTGATTAAGTCTATTAAATAACAATGATTAGTTGTATCAACAATCTTAAGCCTATTAAATAATAATGGTAAGTATTATAATAGGATTATACCAATCTAATTAAATACAATAAAAAAGGAAATTAAATTATACTTGTTCGGCTTAGAAATGTAATAAAAATATTAATAATTTACTTAATACGTGATAAATATTAGAAAATGACTGATTAATTATATTGAATAATATATATGTGAAATAATATTGATATTTTTTTTTTGTAAAATTTAAAATCATTAGCTCAATAATCAAGTATTTTCCTTATAACATTAACATTAGAGGTTTACATTTTGGTAGTAGCCTTTTCCTTAAAGAAATTTCAATATATTAATTTAAAGTAAAATATTATATACAACATTTAAAATATAAGTTGTTGAGTATAAATGAAATAGTAATGTATTCATTTGAAGAGAGGACTTAGTCTCAATGAATATGTAAATTGTCTTGAAAAATACTCTTGAATGATTAAAAATAAATAAATAAATAAAAAAGAGAAATACAAAAGTTAATAAATTGTAAGTTTTTTTTTTATTTGAGCTGGAATAAATTATAAGATATTAAGTATAAGGTATTAAGGTGTATAATTAATAAATAGTGATGCAAAAGTTAACACCTCATGATAAAGGTGTTATAAGGTATATAATTATTTATATTGGATAACTTAAAATCTATTATATTTTTAATGAGCAATATAATGTTTTTTTAATAAATTGCACAACGTGAATTAGTTCCAAAACTTACAATTTTTAATATTATTTTTTTAAATAAGAGTAGTATGAAAATTTTAGAAATTAAGAGAAATAACAAATTTGTGAATAAGTTAAAGATTTTACAATAGATTTAAATTTTTTAAAAAATAATGGCCACATTAATTATAGTTTGCTAGAGAGTGGCTTAATGAGAGACCATTGAAGCATTGGACAAGGGCATACTTTGAGACAACACTTCATGACATCTTGACAAACAACCTATGCAAATGCTTTAATAGATACATCCTAAACACTAGAGATAAGGCTATGATAGTAATGTTGGAGATGATAAAGACAAGATTAATGAAAAGATTATTCAAGAAGAAAGAGGAATGGAAGAAGGTGACATGACCTATTTGTCCCAAAATACAAAAGAAATTAGATAAGATTTTAGAGATTATTTGGGCATATTAGCCACATTTTGCAGGTTCACCACAAATACAAGTTTTGGGACTAGATGGACAAAATGTTGTTGACACGAATAAAAGGGAATGTAGCTGTAGAAGGTGGCAGCTGATTAGAATCTCTTGTGCTCATACTGCAACATGTATTATTGGCAACAATGAGGATCCTATCAATTATGTCGGTTAATGTTATTAAGTGGAAAGGGCAAAGCAAATATATTGTCATGTCATTCCTGATATAAATGAACCAGATATATGGCCCAATGGCTCTAGAGATGCAGTTATAACTCCTTCAACACCAGTAAAGGCACAGGGAGGAAGAAAGAAAAAAGTTAAGAGAAAGCAAACTGAGGAACTTGAGGAGGCAAAGACCAACCAAAGCAAGCTATCAAAAACAAGATTAATCAATATGAAATGTAGTTTTTGCAAGCAAATAGGTCATAATGTTAGATTTCATGGCAAAGATGTTCAAGCTCAATTTGCTGATAAGGTTTGCTTTCAATTGTAGTTAATTAATAAACCATTTACAATAAAATGTAAATTTATTGAGCTTATTCATTATGTTTTTGTAGAACAAAAGGAAGAGATCAGCAGCTCAAAGCACAGCTGGTTTTATTCCTACAAGTCTAGTTATGTTTGCAAGTAGCAATGTGAGCTAGCTTACTTTAATATGGTTTTATTTGCTGGCTTACTTTAATATGGTTTTAATTGAAATGTACATTTAATAGGCAAACAGAGTTGCTGCTCTTCAGCCATATGAAGTAAACCATTAAAGCCAGTTAACATGGATTCACATTTGAGAGTCAGCATCACAACCAATTACAAATGTAACAAGTTATGAAGGAAAAGGCAAGAAGAAGATGTCTGTCAAGAGGGCAAAGAAGTAGCCATTTCAGTTTGGAATTTTTTGTTACCATATAGCACTTATAATGTGCAAGCAATCACAACAGATTTTTTGACAAATACTTGACAAATTTTTTTAGACAAATGTTAAACACTTTAGGTCTAGTGCATTTTGACCATTTGTAATCCAAATTGTGTTTCACAGTTGAAACAAGTTTAGAAAGTCACATCTATTTCAAGTTAAAAAAAGAAGAAATTACGTTTTTTGTTATCTGCAATAGCATTTAATTTAAAAAATATTTAAGTATTATTGATAATGTTCTTGTTATTATGCCTTTATTTTAAAATTGTGCATCTGATGGTTGCATCTGCATATATGTTGGCATGATTGTGCATGTACAGGAACAGATGCATAAAATAGCCATAAAATTTTCTTTTCATTCATAAATACCCTAAAATGGTTACAAAAAAATTTGTTGTTACCCTTAACCTACTATTGTTAGCACCTTAACTAGAGCCTAAAATTCTAACCCTTCCTAATCAACACATCCTCTTAAACCTGTAATGCTCCATCATCCCAAAAAAATAGAATAAACACAAAAAAAAAAAAAAAAGAAAAGACTCAAAGAGACCACTTTAGCACAATAGCACCAAATATAACCACAATGAACCACTTTCTAATCATCTTCCAATTCTTGGCTGCACTAGTAGGTTTAGGCACCACGTTCACACCTTCAACACCATTCTCAGTTGAAAACTCTTTCAAATCTATTCAGCTTCTTCAATAGACCAAAGATTACTTGATTCACTTGTGGGGGGGACTTTGGGTCTACCCAATAAAAAAAACATCCATTCACTAGATGCCTCGACAAAAAAAAAAAAAAAAAAAAAAACAGGTAAGATACAAAAGCTCATACTAGATTAACCATTTTTTCCTGTTAATATTAATTTAAATTAAATACTTACCCCATATTTCTTGCACTTAACAAATCTCCTATTAGGATTATCATCAAACCATGAGGTTTTCATCATTGCTGCCTAGCCACAATGGCAAGTTGGTATTGCAAATTTCATTTGCATCTGAGTCATGGCCATGGCTGAAGTATGAAGATATGAGAGAAAGAAGTGACTTAAGAACAACAACAACAAGAAGAAAATAACAAATCCAAATTAAGGATTTTTCTAATGAAAAGGATGCAATTTAATGAAAAAGCTTGAATAGAGAGAAAATAGTTGTTCAGTGCATAGGAAAGGTTAGGAGCTAAGAGATGTTAATGTGAAAGCATCGATTCGTGTAAAATAACTTTAAAATAATGTGATTAGTACGCCACGTGGGATATCTGGCAAGTGGATGGTTGGAAAAGTTAATCGGGGACCACTATTGCAGTTAACTTAAGATTAGAGGATTTTAAGCAACAAATTGATGTTGAGGGACAAAAATGAATTATCAGGTAAAGTTCAGCAACAACGGATATAATTTTGCCTAGATGGAAGGTTTAAATAGTTTGATTGAAGCAGAGATCATAGTCTGATTGAAGCATAGATCATAGTTTTTAAAAAGTTGGGACTAATTAGTTGATTCAGTTAAATAGTAATCTGCCCTTTTTTAACAGGTGAGTTCCATCGCGGGCGTTATTGCCTTTTCACGTTTGTTTCAACGGTTCTGTTTAAGAACCAAAACCTCTTATAAACCCTAATAAACAGGACCATTTGCAGAGAAACCTTCTTCCATAGATGGCCGAAGCTCTACACCAACTACAACTGCAGCAACGCGAAATCCTAAGTGGCTATGAGCTCCGTCTTCTCCGCTGTACCCTCACTCCTCCACCTTCCCAACCACCGCCACCGTCCGTTTCTAGCCGTCATAATGATGATAATAATAATATTAATAATCTCCACTTTCTCATTAACGAAATGCTTAATCTAATCGAAGCTGGGAACTATCTCCAAGCTCTTTCCTCGGATGCAGCCAAGCTACTTATTGAATTGCCAGAGTTACCCGAGTCTCCTTCTGCCGAACAAGTTTACTCTGAGTTGGAGGAACGGGTGGAGCGGTTTGTAATTAGTGATGGCATTGATGTTGATGATGAGGAAAGGGCCTGCAGGGTGATTCTGGTCTTGTGTGTTGCTGTTGCTGCGTTTTTGTTCTTTACTCAGTGTAATATCACCGGGTCTGTGCTTTTCTTCTTTATTTTCTGAATTTTTTTTTGGTTGCTCTTCAATTTGTCGAATTCAATTGGGTTTTATTGGCTCTGACTACTTATGTTTTGTTCTTTTTGTGTATTGTTTGAATATGAAAATTTAGACCAATGGATGAATTTCCTAGATGTCCTCTGTCAATCAAAGAGCCGAAAAGTGGAGAATTTGTAGAATGGGATAATTGGGCACGTAATCAACTTATGTCCAGTGGCTGTCACTTGCTTGGAAAGTTCTATAATCTTCAGGTACAGCATTCAATTAAGCATACCTATTTGACCTGTATTATTGATCATATCAAATGATTTCTTTTGCTTTCATATTGTTAGTATAAGGGTCTCATAATGCTTGGTGGGTTTTGTTGTTGGCCTTAATTGGTTTATACCAATTGCTTGTTTGTTGTTTTGTAGTTTTTAGTTTTTGCTAAAATGTTGATCATGAAGACAAAAGACTTGCTATTTGAAGGAAGTGTGTATTCCATATATGGAATTAGAAGCATTTCATGGTGGCTAGCTAGGGTCTTACTTGTTCAACAAAGAACTTTGGATGAGTTATCCTCCTCTTTGTTTGATCTATTGCAAGTATATATGGGTGAAACTCTAAAACATTTTGGCGCTTCGGAGCAAGTAACAAGTTATTGGGGTGCCAAATTGCATGGTGAAGAAGCTTCTTGTATAGTCTCGATGGTCCATTTGGAAGCAGGAATTATAGAACATGCCTATGGACGTACCGATTCATGCAGGTACTTATTAATTGTTGAAAAGAGTTGCCTAATTTGTATGCATATGCTATTTGCATTGTAACTAGATGTTAGTGGAAAAAAAAAATCCTTTTCCTTTTTATGTGATTGTTTTAATTTTTATTTACTACTTGACTATGGTCATGATATTTGGATGCTTACAATCATGATATTTTGATGCTTACAATCATGATATTTTGATGCTTACATATGTTTCAAGATGGTATATGATAACTATAGAAATTTCAAACTTATTATCGATGCAGCTTTTTAGATTAACTGATTTTATCAAGTAGGCTGTACATCTTTTAAGCAGGGTGCTGGCCTTCCTGAAGAACCTGTATTTTTCCTTTTGTTTTGGTTGAGAAACTAGGTTGCTTTCTCAAAGTGCTTTGAGCAATGCACCTCCATATCCCAAAGTCAAAAAGTGCCTCTTTGAGGCTACCCTATAATAAGTCATCACTCTTGATGAAGATACTGGACCCTAACAGTGCTTTGCTGACATGATTTTGTGGACAATATTGAACATCTGAGATTTGGTGGTTGGGATCTTTCATTTCATAGAATAGTAACTTCATTTTCCCTCTCTATATCCAACCATCATGATTTTGTGAATGCTTTTGTTCTTTCTTATTTATTGAATTCTAGTTATTGCCACTTGCATATAAGAGGTTGTTTACAAAGAGAGAAGGAATGACTAATCACCTGCAAGACTAAACTATTTTCTTTCCTACACATGACACTTATTTGAATTATTAGAATGCCAGTTCCAATTAATGTGCATAAGTGATGGCCTGAATTTTTTTGTGTTTATCTAGCAAATTGCCTCCTGGAGTTCCATGTCTTCTAGTAGTTATTAAGTGTAATCAGCTTTCTTTGTTTCAATTTTTTTATCTGAAACATTTCTATTGCATCAGACTACATTTTGAATCAGCTGAAGCATCGGTTGGGCTTCGACTTTCTGTTACTGGGGTTCTTGGCTACCGAACTGTGCATCAGGTTTATATATGAAATATGTTATTTATAAATCCACAGGAAATTTTAGCCTTTTCTTTTACAGATTACTATTGGATGCAGGCAGAACCAAAGTCACAAAGGGTACTTCTTATCAACAAAAGCTCATCAAATAGTGGTGCTAGTGTTACCTGTTCCTCAAATAATGAAGACAACCAGACATATGATTCCACAATAAATGACACTTTACGGCTGCACCAATATGAAACTTCTGACATACTTATGACACCAAAATTACTAGAGAATGGTAAGGAATCTGAAAAGAATACAATTGGCATCAGTAGTAGCAGTCCAGGTGGTGATGCCCCTTTGACACCAATCCAGCAAGCTGTGATTCTGGCACATTGCCTTTTGATTGAAAAGAGCAGTCGACAAGATGAGTTACAAAGTAAGTTGCTTGGATATATCTGATCTCTGAATTGAACCCTTTTATTTTATGAGTTTGGATATGTTGATTACTGCTAGAGATACGAGGCAGTGTTTACTTGGTTTCAGTAATGCATCGTCAAGGGGTTTCTATTTATTATTTCTTCTTTATTGGAATTACTGCTAAATATTGTATTAGAAATATCGGGACGAGAAACACTTACTATTTTTACAGAGTCTCTGATTCTTTTTTTCTTCTGTTCTTATTTTTTATTTTTTTGTCTTCCTGTCTTCTTGATCCTATTGATTTTTGTTCTTCAAGTAACATGAGGCTTGCACCACCAAGTGAATTTCAAAGCTCTAGTTCTTTATCATGTAAACCATTTTTAAACTCATTCATGACAAGCTGTTTGTTTTTACTTGCAATATCCTACATTTCCGAACTCATCATTTTTATTCTTTAGTTGAATGTGGCTTAATTGTTTAAATTATTTGTGAACCCACATTTCCTCCTTTTCTATATTGTGCTGAAGTGCTCTATTTCCAGAACTTATATTTGTGTTCTCTAATATTAAGAAACTGCATTTCCATCAACAATCTTTCTTCTGGTAGATATTCATCCAATAAATAAGTATACCAAATTATAGGCACAAATGATGTGTGAGATGCTTTGACACATCTTCCCATATCAAGGTCCAATAAATCAAATGACAACTTGAGATCTAGGAAAACAACTAAGCTACTTATCAAAAAGGAAAAAAATAAGTTTGTAAAAGAATAATTTACACATCCTATTTGCAGAGGAAGGACATGACTCTATTAAAAGTACTTAGCAACCTATGACACAACAATGTCAAAGTGTGATATTGTGTTAGAGAATCAAACTAAAAGCTTAGTTTTGGGTGGAGGGGTCTTTACACATATAAAGGCATAGTAAATTCATAGTTTTTGTTGGATGCAATAAAATAGCCAAACTAGCTTGTGTCATAAGTTCAATTAGAGGTTGTACAATTAGATTTGTTGTATTGCTTTGTAATGAAGGCATGTGATGCTTTTGCCTTTGACAATGGTTTAGTCCTGTTTCTTTAGTAATTTACATCTTTTCTTTTTTCAGGATGGGATATGGCTCCATACATAGAGACAATTGATTCTCAGTCGTCGTCATTATTTATTGTAAGTATATTAAAACTTTTTTGTAAGTATCATTCAGATTCTGGAAAACTTTGTGCTTCAAGTTTGGCAGTAAAGGGTAAAAGAAAATTCATCTAACTTTTTGATCTACACAACCAACATGAATTAAACCGTTGTTAGTGTTTTGGGGAAATGGGCGCAGAAGGATGGTAAAAATTTGGAGTCTGTATACTATAGGTAAGGGCTTTTGCTTAGTTTGGTTCTTCAAAAAGTGCTACTAATGATTTGTTGCAGAAAAAGAGACCTAATAAGGCTTTATATCTGGATTTATGGGTTGTGTTGTAAGCACAGTGAGTGTCATTTTTGCTTCTTTTTTTTCAGACTGTGAAGTGGCTTAGGCTATTTGGATTTGTCATTTTGGATTTTTGCGTAGAATAGGGTATGTCTCGATACGTGGGAGACTTCTGTCTGGTTAAATGGGAGTGAATTTGGTTGTACAAGGGATGCTAAATTCCTCTGGAATTATGTCTTCTTTGTCGTCATGTGGAGTGTTTTGATGGAGCAAATTCTTGTATTTTTAAGGACTAAATTTTGTCTTTTAGTAGGTTATGGGACAAGGTAATTTTCTTGACTTCTTTATGGGCTTCTACTTATTGGGATGTTATGGAGCTGTCAAGGCACAATGAACAGTTCTAGTGAATGGTAGAGGCTTTAGTTTCATACAATTCAAGAAGTATAATTGCTGGTGTTTTATTTAACAACAAAACTACATTGACAAGCATAGGTATTTACAGACATCGGTCTGGCCTTATTAGAAAATTCAAATAGAAAAAAGTATAACCATGGACAATTTTTTTTTTTTTTGCTGAACATCATTTTTACAATGTAGGCATAATAAATATGCAGTACTATCAATTTTTAGCTAGTTTTAGGTCACATGCATAGAAGAAACTACAGAAGGCAGTCAACACCATGTGGCATTAAAATTTTTGCACTGCCATTAGTTATGTTTGATTTGAAATTTGAATACATATATGACTATCATATGACTATAGACTGTGCTCAAATTATGGTGCTTTCCCTAGTTTATGGTCCTTTTGATATAAAAGTTAGTATAATCCAGCTTATATTTTATTAATTTTTATATTTCCATGTGATGTTTTATTCTTTTAGATACGGTGTTTTTGCAACTTCTTACGTATCCGTTGGGAGTCGACTCGTAGCAGAACAAAAGAGCGTGCTTTAGGAATGATGGAAAATTTGGTACTTGTGGCGTCTTCCTTTATTATTGTTGATCTTTAAATTATCATGTTGTTCGGGTTCTATAATTGTTTTTGCTGATTTCAAATGCTTATTCATCCACTTTACTATATTGAAATCCTTGTTCTTTGGGGTTACTCTTACTTTAAATTATCATGTCTGTCTGTCCATCTGTTTCAGTCTTCCTCATCTTCCTTTCTCCCTCCATCCTTCCCTCTGTTTATTGGGGTCATTGTTTTACTGTGTTCTTCATGGATGTTTGTATTTTTTCAGGTTGAGGGCATTCATAAGCCTTTTCCTGGAGTGGAAAAGAGGATTCCCTTTTCATATGTGGCTTATGTTCCTGCTATTCCCGCCCTGCGGAAGTAAACCTTTCTTTAAAATGAATATATATTTGTCTTTTGCTATATTCTTAAAGTATCTGGGTGTGTGCTAGTTGACTGTGTAACTAACTAAAATTGCTTCATCTCCTCTTTTTTCCATTTTTATTGTCTAGGGAATATGGTGAACTTTTAGTCAGCTGTGGTTTGATAGGGGAGGCAATTAAAATCTTTGAGGATTTAGAGTTGTGGGATAACTTAATATACTGCAACCAGTAAGATGGCTCTTGATAGTCACTGTCTATATTGACTTGTTTATTTCTGTCTTCATTTTTTTTTCCAATGTTTTCTGCATAGTTCTTTGTTTCTTGTTACATGGTAAGTGTTATCTAATATTTTGTATTTAAAAAATAGCTTATTGGGGAAAAAAGCAGCAGCTGTCGAACTCATCAAGAAACGACTGTCTGAAATGCCCAATGATCCAAGGCTATGGTATGATGATCTTCTCTTTTTTTCCTTCATCTCTTAAAATTTTCTATTTGTTTTTGGTCCTTCAGATAGTTCCTTCCTGTTCTGACAGCTACTGCAATAAAAGAATAAACATTTGAACAATATTATTGCTGTGCACAACTTTCAATATCTCTGATGTACTCTTTTCTGAGTTGGTTTGATTGCTATGAGATTAATGTTGGTGTCTAAATCCCAAGTAATGGAGTAGTTGCTGAAAGTTATTTCAAAAGTTCTGTACAAACAAAAGAAATCTCATATGACTTTATTGGAGGATTTTGTATACTGAATTGCTGGTTTTTTTGGGGGTTGTGGGGGAGAGGATTTTGTTTCTTAGCTAAAAGAAATCTACCATGTTCAAAGGTTGTAACATATGTGTGAGTATATAATTTCTCTCTACACAAAGGTTTTCCCTATTTTCTGTTTGGTTTTGAAATTACTTTATTATCTTGATATTGGATCTCTAAACCTTAGATTTTACTTCTATCTTTGGAATGGAGGTTTAGAAAAATTTACAATTCATGGACTATTCCATTCACTAGATGCTGCCTTTCAATTAAAGAATGCCATCCAGGTTTTGTACAGCTAAAATTTTATATACTTTCAAAATTCTGAATGTTATTTGTGTATTCTCCTTTTAAATAAAGATTGACTGTAATGTGCTTGATTCACATATTTCCTCTCTAATTCAGTAGTTACGTTATGGAGGGAGAGGGGGGGGGGGGGGGGGGGGTGTGGTCCTAAGATAACTTTGTTTCTAACAAAGGAAACCAACCTTTTCACCCTTGATGAATTATGAAGATTACCATATTATGATCAAGAGAAAAGTTAAAAACAAAAAAAAGGGCAAAGTTACCATAGAAGGCACCATGGTCTCAATACCTTCATTTTTTGTCATGGATATCACTCTTACCTCTCATTTCTGTTTCTTTTTGTATTAGAATTAGAGAATTGAATTGGACAAAGGCGCATTTTCTTGAGTGTCACGCATCTTCTACCATTCCCCTCCTCCTCCTTTCTCTCCCTCCCCCACCCCTCTTATTTTTACCCTGGCAAAAAAAAAAAAAAAAAAAAAGAAGAAGGAAGGGAAGAAGAATGAATGTTTAAAAGGACAAATATGTATATCCATGTGGACAAAGGTTTTATTTGTTTATTTTTTTATTGGTTCAATACCCTTTTTGACAAGCTGAAAAACTTATTTTCTAGGTGTTCATTAGGCGATGTTACAAATAACGATAATTGTTATGAAAAAGCACTTGAAGTTTCAAATAACAAATCTGCTCGAGCAAAGGTAAGTTTCAGTACTTTCAATGATACAGCCATTTGTATGCTTTTAGGTTTATTTCTTCTTGAACTATTCCTTTTTGTATGCCAGAGATCTCTTGCTCGTAGTGCGTATAACAGAGGAGATTATGAGACATCTAAAATCCTTTGGTGTGCTTACTAGTTTTGCTTCTTCTATTTCTGTTTTGTACATCCATTATATTTTTGTAGTTGGTAATTGATTTTGGGAAAGAATAATAACTCCTGTTTCCTCCATAGGGAGTCTGCAATGGCCTTGAATTCTTTATATCCAGATGGTTGGTTTGCTCTAGGAGCTGCTGCCTTGAAGGTAAGACATGCCTTCTTTTGCTTCATTCATCTGGTTTTTTATGCCATGGTGTATTTTAGAATTTGAAATGCTATAAGAAGGTCTTCTTGTTATATTCCTGAAGGGTTTTTGATGAAAATAATGGTACAGGCTAGGGATGTTGACAAGGCCTTGGATGGATTTACTCGAGCTGTTCTACTTGATCCTGACAATGGGGAGGCTTGGAATAATATTGCTTGTTTGTAAGTTATTCATTTTTTTTTTCTTTTTCCTTTTGTTTTCCATTTCTTTTATTTTCTTTTTCCCCTCACACTGTAAGAGCAACTTATTAGCTAGAGAAAGGAACCGAATAATTAAAAGGAGGATGATGGGTCCTCCTCATTGTGAAAAATTAGATAAAAATTAAGTCAAAAGAATAAGCGTCATCCATAACCATCACTTGAAATTCCCATAAGTAAAATGATGGACAAGTGGAAAAATCATGCTACATGATAACTGCATAAGCTAGCATTGATCCTTCCAGATCATCACCATTGATTGCAAACACATCATGATACCAAAGCCTCTACATCTTTTTCTTCTTCCCTGTTAAATCCCGTGATTAGAGCAATGCAAAAACAGATGATTGAGTGAGACTCGTATAATGATTGCACATAACTTGTTCTAATGGATATTAGTGCTGTGCTAGGCTCTTTACTGGCAACAGTGCCGGGTTCCATTGTGGATCATGAAAGTCCGAGTTCAAATGAGGAGTTAGCCTATTAGCCTGGTTACCCAAAGGAACATATATTACACTGGGAAAATGAGTTAGATGTGCATAGAACAGGGTTTTAAATAATGCAGTTTTGTAACATATCACCTATTTCATAACGGGATTTTAGCCCACCATTATGTTTTTTTTTTTTCTTTTTCCTCTATGGTGATTAACCAATAACCTGGAAACAGTATATTAAACGTGAGTTAGCTGTTTCTCTCATGAAAGTCTACTAAAATGTTCCTTTAGATTATTATTGACTTAATAGCTTGCATATGCTACTAAATTCTTTTTCTTTAACTCATATTTTATTAAATTCTTGTTCATTATTGATTTAAGTGATTCTGCTAATGGCCTTAAAACATTCACAATAGCAGCAGCCAGTTCAAACCAATTCCACGACATTGTTTCTATTTTCATTATTGTTTCTGATTCCATTATTTAAAACCCTAGCATAGAGGTTTAGTAGAAACCTAAGGAGTATTTTCAGTCCAAACCTGCGCACCTGAAAAGAAGGGTGAAAACAAGAAATATATTATACAACAAAATACTATTCTTCATTTCTTTATCATCAAGATCTGTAATGACTGAAATTGCAAGATAAACATTGAAAAAATAAAAATAAAAATAAAAATAAAAATAAAAATAAAAATAAAAATAAAAATAAAAATAAAAATAAAAATAAAAATAAAAATAAAAATAAAAATAAAAATAAAACTGGAAATGGTTTTATGAAAAGTAAGACAGTGGGGACTAGGGAATGCCATAGATGCATTAACAATTTTATGTTTAATCTATTAAAATAGAAATTCACATTCCTATGGGATAAAATTTTTTGTGCGCTCACATGAATGACATCACCCCATGCAAGTTGAAGGCCAATCCTTGATTGACTGTAGAGAACATGAATTGATGATGTAAATAATATGTAAGGCTGATCCAAGCATCAGCAAGTCATGTAAATGATATGTAAGGCTGATCCAAGCATCAGCCTAAGAGTAATACTGCGTGTATCCCTCCTCCTAACAATAATTGATAAATAAATTGGCTACTAAAGCTACATTCGTAGATGGCTTTCTATCTGCAAAAACATTCTAGGTGGAAGAAATAACATCTTTTAATGTAACACTTAATCTTTTACCAGAAATCTTGTCAATGCTAGTCAGAGGACTAATAGTAATAGCTAAAGTTCTCCACCTTAATGTCCTTCCTTTTTATGCATAAAAGTTAAATAAATGGAAATCATACACCTTCTAGTCACACTATCAGCATCAGTATTGTTAAAAGAACGCTTAAGGCACCAAGATTGAAGTGCTTTTTAGACCCCAAGTGTGGTGTTCACCTGGGCACACTTGAAGCATCTTGGGCACAGAACTAGCCTTGGATCCTTAAGCAGAAAAAGGTGTCCTATTGTGTAAGCCAATAGATCTTGTGACATTTGTTGAAATTTTTTTTCTTTTTTTTTTTTTTTTTTTTGGTTCATGGTGCAATACACTAAACTAAATTTTTTCCTGGCACTGTTTACGGACCTGAAAGATCTAGAAGATCAAAGAGTTCCCAAATACCACCAACTTGAGAAAAAAATGAAATAAATTCAAGTAAAGCCTGCTCATGATTTTATGAAACCCTGTTCCTGTCAGTGTCACACATTTGACTATATTCTGCAAGCATAAGACAGTAAAGTGTGATGTTTCTAGTTTACATTCATTTATGATTGCTTCAGGTAATTCAGTAATTGCTTTGCATACCACTAGATAGGTTTATACAATATAAACCTTTTTGCAATATAGTTTCAATTAAATCAATGTTAGAATTTATTTTAAACAATATAAACCTTTTTGCAATAGCTTATAGGCCAAATAAATTAATCCTTAACACATAAATTATTATACATCTTTTTTCAAAGATGTGCACCTAACTTCATTTTGGCAAAGACCTCTACTTTGCGATTTCTGTCTAGGCAACGAGGGTCATATGCAAGTTTAACAAAAAACTGCTAAACTCCGAAAAAACTGATATATATCTCCATAATTTAAAAGAAAGCTATACTAAAAGGCTTAAGCCTGGGAATCTTTCTTTCCACTTAAAAAGCTGCCATCCTTGCCACTTCCTTCTTAAAAGGCCTCCAAACCTACATGGACTTTCCTTTTGAAAATAAGAGATAAATCCAACCATAATAATGCAGGTCTGAGTCCTCAAGAAGCTAATTCAAATAAAATTTGGAAAGGTAGGATTGTTTCTATTTTTCCTCCACCTTTTGGTGGGACCATAACTGGATGATGTGCTCCTCCCTTTCTCACCTTTTGCACTGCCTTTTAATTTTTTAAAGTGAGAAAAGGAGAAGTAAAACATGATATGTGCCTATTGCAACATATCAATATAGGATTAAGTTTTTTGGAATACATTGTGTTTTTTATGCAAAGCACTATTCATCTCAATTTGATCTTTGACTTTGACTTGATAATTTTTATTAAGGTGATAAATTTCTAATTTACATTTTTTCTTTCTTTCTATGGGAAATGCCAATTACATTCTATTTTGTCAACAAATGCAGGCATATGATAAAGAAGAGGAGCAATGAGGCTTTCATTTCATTCAAGGAAGCCCTCAAGTTCAAGTATGGCTTTTCCTTGCTAAATATTCATTACATTGTCTAAAACAAAATGCATTCTGCACACACAAACACATACATATATTGTTTCCTTCATTGCTGCAAAGTTGATGTGACTTCATTCCAGGCGAGATAGCTGGCAGATGTGGGAAAACTATGGTCATGTTGCCATGGATGTGGGCAATGTTCGTCAGGTAATATTTTGCATGCGCTTTGGCCCTTTACCTCTGTAAAATGACCCCTGCATTTATGAAAATCATGTTATTTTTGGACAGTCACATGAATGAAACATATCCTAAACACTTCCTTCTTTATCTAGATTAAGTTAAATCGTTTTCTAATGATATTTTGTTTGGGTCAATAGTCTGGCATTTAGATTATCTTTTAATTGAGACAGTAGGACTCAATATGTATTCTACAGACATCATGTTTAGTTAACTATCAAATATAGAGTTCATTATTTGACTACATTTTCCTATTGCTTCTCTAGTGCTGATAACCTGAAGGCTGCTGGTAGCAGATTCCTTCAAACAATTTTACAAGCTGGCAGTATCTGTGCTTAATACAAATAGAACATGGAATCATTAAATTATTTGTTTGATATGCATTTTGTAGCATAATTTGCATAGTTATTACATGTTTGTGCATGTGAGACCTCAGTGCTTTGAAATCCCATGCCATTTCAGAAAATGTACATGATATGCTCATTAATTGCAGCACTTTATTTCTTTGTTTATGGTAGGCTTTGGAAGCTATACAGAGGATTTTGCATCTAACCAATTGTAGACGAGTTGATACTGAATTATTGGAGAGAATTATGCTAGAAATTGAAGGAAGAGCATCAATGTGCCTTCTAGTGACCAATGATCATAGTTCTACCAATCAAACTTGTTTGGGTGATTCTCATAATGCTTCTGTAAATGATTCAGAAACAGAGGTTGGACGGTCACGGGAAACTGAGCAGCTGGTGGAGTTGCTTGGTAAAATACTTCAGCAGGTTTGTGATTAGAATTTTGATTTTCATCCCATTTTAGGGAGAAATATGTTTTAATTGTTATCCTGCTGTGTGCTAATGTACTCTTTTTGGATTTGGTATAGTTGATCTCTAAGTTAATTGCTCCCACCATTCATTCTGACAATTGAAGCAAACTGATGCATCATAGCTATCAATCTTGGTGTATCTATGCTTTGATTATTATGTTTAGCATGCACGTTTAGCGTCTTGGAAATGTTGGAAAGAATTCAGCTTTGACAAGCTCAGTGGTGATTTTAATTGTGTAGTATATATGCAAATTATTCATATCCTGTAGTTAACATTAAAGTGTTTTTGTGGGTTATACAGATAATTAAAAGTGATACTAGAGCGGATATTTGGGGTTTATATGCAAGATGGCACAAGATTAAAGGAGATCTCACAATGTGCTCTGAAGCTCTCTTGAAGCAAGTTAGGTCATATCAGGTACCTGTGGTAACACCTGCAGCATCCTGTATTCATCCATTGTTACTCCATGTGATCACATTTAGTTTCTCTTAGGGGCTTTTCTTGTGGTACACTTTCTGATTTGGGATATTTTTTAGTTAGCTATTTATGTGGTGAAAAGATAATACATGATCTTTTCATTTTAGCAACTCTTTTCTGTTTTTGTTTTTGGTCAAGCACTGACCTTAATGTTGGGAGGGTGATCTATTAGATTTGCATTGCATACGTCTCCTTTACTTACTAAAAAATGATCATGCAGTTTATGTTTATGAAAATAGTAATTTATCAACATCCCCATTCTGCATTGATTTTAGTATAAATGAAGCGTGTACCACCAGAAACTTGACTACCACTTATTGAAGTTGCACCCATTATACTGCTACTTGACTGCCTCTTGCTGTTCATGAATCAACAGAAAAGGAAAATAATGCCACCATAAACTTTACTAGGGCCATAGTTCTGCCATAATTTACCACATTCCCAGTGCAACTGATCTTTAATTTCTGGTGCAGTCCTTGGGCCATTATTATGATGATAGAGTTTTCACTATTATTATGATAATAGAGCTTTGGCTATTGATATTCTATTATTTGTTTGTTTCTGTTGTTACCATCAGCTAAATCTTTGATACTTGCTCGTATACATATGAAAATCTTCAATACTGGCTTTCTGGCGCTGATTCTATTTTAGTTTAGAAGGCCATCACTAGAATTTATTGGTTTTGTTGCTTGATTGTAGTTAAAATCTCTCTCAGGGATCTGATTTGTGGAAAGATAGAGATCGATTTAGTAAGTTTGCACGTGCCTCATTGGAACTTTGTAAGGCTTACATGGAAATATCTTCCTCCACCGGTAGCCGTCGTGAACTCTATAGTGCAGAGATGCACCTGAAGAACATAGTTAAACAGGTAAGATATACTATATATTTATAATGTGAAGAGAAAATTAGATCAAGTTCTCTTACTTTGGATGTCCTTCACAAGTTGAGTGTGAACATTTCAGTCCATGCTATGATTCACTATCATATGTTGTATCTACTAATGCCAATTCTTCACATTTATTTTCACTAGCTTTCTAAACAAAGACTTAATAACTATTTTCTTGAAATCTCAGGGTAAGAGTTTTTCAAACACAGAAGAATTCAGAGATCTGCAAGCTTGTCTCAATGAAGTGAAGATGAAGCTTCAATTAGATTCCTTGTGAACTTGGGAACTTCACAATGATCACCTTGGATGTGACTTCTATTTTTGCACAATAGTTAAACATCCATTTGTAACATTACAGGTGACATATCATGTATATATGCATCCAATTTAGATGGTCACAAATATCTTAGCATTTCCTTCTGCTTTATTATTATTATTTTTTTCCAAATCTATTTTCGCCATTTTATCCAATTCAGAATCACTGCTTTAATTTCAAAATTTTGGTGAAAATCTTGCCTCAAGTTCTGAGTGCACGCTACAGCTACTCATGGTTGAGTATATCATTTCTTTTTTTCTGTTTTGGTACCTTGGAAAAAGGGAAGGGAGATGCCAGTGTGCCCTTTTGTTTCCTGTCATAATGTTCAGAAGCTTCCTTACCCTGACAAATTAGTTAGTTATATGTGAACTTGAGGCAGATACATAATTCCTTTCAATAAATGACAATAGAGAGTTTTATTTTAATAAATATCTGTTTATTTTATTTTCAGGGAAATGCTGAAATTTTGCAGACACACAACGAGGGTGCCACCAACAGAACGTTTTTGTAGGTTGAGGTTAGCATACCACACTTGTATAGTTCTTTTCTTCCCTCTGGGTTTGGAATGATATGAGATTAGTGTTTCCTCTTCCTCTTCCTTTTCGTTATCATGTAACATGATCAATACTTCACTTTTGACTTATACCCTGTTGTATTTGTTTCCAAATACATTCGTCTTTAGATATTTCTTACAGGGTTCCTCTGAAAAGTGCCCTTAGAATACTGGTTAAGAAGCTGTTGAATTAGACAAAGCTAAACTATCTATAAAATCAACTTCTCATTTATTTTTCATACAATTAAGTCTTGCAAGATTTGAAGAGAGAAATTAATGCTGGCTTTCTGTTAGCCAAACATTATTAGTTGCTTCAACATCTTCAGGTTTTCTTGTTTATTGCTGATGAGTGAGATTAATTTTGTCTTGTTTTTCCACCGTCTTGGACGAGCACTATATTATAATTGAACATTTGAATTGAACAATGAAAATTGATTGTATTTTATTTTATGGAATTTCTTTTTGAGTTAAAATTGTTTATATTTAGTATTGTTTTAGAGTTTTTAGATTCAAGTACCTAAAATTGTAACCAGAATTTTTTTTTTTTTTATTGATAATTATATATAATTATGATTTTTATTGGCAAGGAAATTGCCAAATTGAAATATGTAAATTCGGTTAGGTTCAATTATCTGGACTTCGGAGTATTCACATAACTAGCAACTTACACGTGGTTGGTAATAATTTTTCATATTTTTTTAATAATTAATAATTTTATTTTTTAACAAAAGGTTAAGAAATATATTTTTTTAAAAATAAACATATTTAATAATTAAATAAACATTGATTGAATATTACTTTTCATTCATAGTTACTAAGTTAATATTATTTTAATTATAATTTTTAAAATTGAACACCTATTATAATAATATATGAATATATTTTTTTTATTAAAATTAATTACTAATTTAGATATATCTTACAATTAATTGTATTTGAATATTTGTATAAATTTATAAAGTTATAATAAATAAAAAATGCATTGCAAAAAATAATTAAATTAAAAATATGATAAAATATTTTAAAAATTGAAAAAGAAAAATCTAATATTATCTTGTATTTGATAGAAAAATTCTATTAAATGCTATAAATAAAAATGTTATTCATTTATTTGTCAAAATCTTTTTATGTATGCATGTAATCATAAATATATGTTATATGTAAATGATTTAAGGTATAAATTTTATTAAATTTAATATTTTTAATTTTTCTTAAATTACAAGTCATGATTATGTAAGTTTCTAATGGTTTAAATTATATTGATGATATAATAATAACGCTAATAATTAATTCTTCATTTAGATTACAAATTTATTTAAATGATAATAATTAAAAATAAATTGTTAAATTGTTTATATTTTTATTTAAATTTACGACTTACTTGCTATATGGACTAATAAAAAAAAAACATATGGCGAATATATGTTACAAGGTAAAGTTTAGAATACGATAGGTGAATATATGTCATGTGGCAAAATCTAGAATATTATAAGCATGCTTTATATATATATATATATATATATATATATATATATATATATATTAAATTTTATTGTTATCAATAGAGTTTCAAAATGTATTCTTATTAATGATTTAAGTAGTTTTTATTTTAATTATTATAATATCAATTTATTTATGTCAAAATTCTCAATTAAGTATTAGTCAAATCATTGACTATAAAGTATTTGTTTAGATTGTTCTTATAGCATAACAGCTCATTCGCTCTTTATGTAGCCAAATCATTCACAAACTATTTTGTTTAATTTAGTCTCATAGTAAGATATTTCTCTTTTCTTCATTTATTTAGGAGAAAGGGATCAAAGAATTTAATTTCTTAATGTAGTTATTGATTTTATTTTATTTTTTCATTCCGCAAGAATGCAACAATAAGATCACTACATTAGTGACGTGTAATATAATGATATCAAAAACATGAAATGAGATTTTTTTACTTTTTTAGCTAGGTGAATTATACAATGAGAATAACTTTCTTTTCATTTTCTTTTATCACATCTCAATCCACCAAATTTAAATTAAAGACTGTCCAATAAAGATTTCAAGCAATTTATTATTATTGAGAGAGAGATCCTTTTATTTTTACAAGTAGTAGAAGAAAGCTAGGAGAACTATTATTGGAAGAGAAGAAAGGACACGTTAATGTTACAAGCAACAAGACAAACACTTCTCTTAAAAGGGTATATTGACTCTAATGCAATCCAAGAGGGAGTAAATTAAGTAGCACCATCAATTATTAAATTTTGTCTGTCTTCTCCTTGATTGAGAGCGTCGTTTGTCCTCTCCTTACTTGAGAGTTTTGTCTTTCTTTTTTCCATTGTATTGTAGCTTTTGTTGAGAATTGTCCACATCATTTGCATGCATAATGGACGTCCCCATACAACATTTATCTCTAACTAAAGCGGACGTAGCAGATCTAGAATTGGAAGGTGTGGCTGATGTCACTGAATCGGGTGACTTCTGCCTATGCTTAGTGGGACAATTTCTCATTGATTGATCTATTAACTTCCAAATAATGAAGGATGGACTCTCAAACCTTTGAAGACTAGGGAAGGGAGTTTTTATTAAGGATATTGATCAAAACCTTTATCTCTTTAGATTTTTTCATGAGGTGGATCTACGTTGAGTGCTAGGAGGGGGTTCGTGGACTTATGATAATCATTTGCTTCTGGTCCATCGTTTGCAACCAGGGGAAACTCCACGATTTGTTACCTTTCATATGGTGGATATTTGGGTCCAACTTTATGGGCTTCCCTATGGCTTTATGTTAAAAACAGTGGGAAGATAGATAGGTAACTTCATTGGAACATTCCTTGATTATGATGCGAATAATTCAATTGGCCTTTGGATGGAGTTTATACGAATTAGAATCTCAATAGACAACAGATTACCCCTAAAGCGTGGAAAGAAGCTTCATAAGCCCAAGAGGGATTGGTTCTTTGTAACGTTTAAGTATGAAAGATTCAGTTTATTTTGTTTTATTTGTGTTTGCTTAGGCTATTTAGATCAATTTTGTGAGAAGCTTTTTACTACTCTTGTAAAGGATATAACAAGGGAATGGGGTTCTTGGTCGAAAGCTCCATTGAGGAAGATGGTAGGGCCATTGAGTAATAGGTGGCTCAGAACAAGTGAAGGGGAATTTCCTCTGCCTGATCTAGTTGAGCTAACTGTGTTACGTAACTCAGACCGAGTTAACTCAGACAAGAATTCAAATTTGAGTCAAAATGGGAAGAGGTACATTAAAGGGAGGAAATCACAGTTGTTTCAGTGCCCCTTGGGGGAAGAAAACTGCAGAAAATCAGTCTCTTACCTTAGCAGGAAGTTAACTCATTCAATTGGAAAATGAAGGACTTGAATTGGGTGAGGAAAGGAAGAGGAGAAGGGCAAGCCCGATGGATGAACAAAGGCCTGATGTAATGGTTTTAGACTTTATAGTTAATTCAATTACCGTGGTTTAGGCAATAAAAGGAACTGAACCAAATACATTTTTTATTGGTAGGCGCTAGGGTTCAAGCTTGCCAAGACCCATGATTGTAGGGGCTTGGGCCAAGTTCATGCAATTCAACCTCTATGTGAGTTGGTTAGAACTCACAGGCTCAATGTTATTTTCTTGTATGAGACTTTGGTTCACAAAAATAAAATTGATGCTCTGTGTTTAAAACTTGGGTTTGCTTTAGCGATTTCAGTTGTTCATGAAGGGAGGAATAGGGGAGTTGCAGTGTCATGGAAAGATCATGCTTTGCTTTCTCTTATCAGTTTCTCGAGGAACCATATAGATATAGAGGTGAATGATGGTGCTAATTGGAATTGGAGAATCACTGGTTTCTATGATTTCACTGAGAGAGGTTGTAGAAGGGAATCTTAGGATCTAATTCGCCAATTATCTTTAGCCTCTATTATGCCTTGGTGTTTAGTTGGTGACTTTAATGACTTGTTGAACCTAGAAGATAAGAAAGGTAGAGTGAGTCATCCGGATTGGCTTCTTCAGGGGTTTTGAGAGGTTATTGAAGATTGTGATTTAGTTGATCTCCATTTTGAAGGTTATCCCCACACTTGGGAAAAAGGTAAAGGGACTGATCATAGGGTTGAAGAAAGAATTGATAGGGCCATGGTGTCTTCTAGCTGGATATCGGTTTTTCCCAATAGTCATTTGGTTAATCTTATTGCTTTAGTTTCGACAATTCCCCACTTTTGTTTATGACACATAGTCCAACTCCTCCTAACAGGCAGATTCAAAGGTTTTGGTTTGAGAATTTTTTATTATCTGAAAATGTGTGCCGAATGGTGGTTATAAATGGGTGGGAGCAAGGATTGGGGTCTATTAGTAACAAGATTCAGTGGTGTGCCCAAGCCTTATCTCTTTGGGGAAAGAATTTGGCAAATCGATTCAGAGATGGAATCAAGCAATGTAATGAAGAGCTTGCTACTCTGAGATTCAAAAATGATGGGGAATCGATGGTGCGAGCTAATGAGATTAAGCAAAGGTTGTCTAAGCTTCTATATCAAAAAGAGTTGTTTTGGAAGTAATGTTCAAAGACATTCTGGTTGAGAGAGGGAGATTTGAAAAACCCTTTTTTTTCATTAGTCGACTTTGTATAGCCTTTTTGATGATTCTGGTACTTGGGTTGAGCATTCTGAATGTCTTTTGCAGATTGCTCACATGCATTTTATCAGTCTATTTTCAGATAGTGTTGGTGAGTATGATTTGGTCCTAAATTGCTTAGAAGTAAGGATTACTAATAAAGACAATATAAGGTTGATTGCTCCTTTCTCCATAGAAGAATTCAAGACGGCCATTACTCAAATGCATTCAGATAAATCTCCAGCTCGAACGGCTTTAACACGATATTTTATCAAAAGCTTTGGGATGTAATTGGTGTGGACATCTTTGCTAAAAGTGTTGTTTGGCTGCAAAATTTGGAGTTCCCTTTTAATGTTAATTTGACTAACATTGTCCTCATTCCAAAATGTGTATCCCCAGCTACTATGAAAGATCTTCAGCCAATTGCTTTATATAATGTCATTTACAAGATAATAGCTAAAGTTTTGGCTAACAAATTGAAGATGGTTCTACCAAATGTAATATGACACTCTTAATCTGCATTTGTTCCATGGCGTTCAATCATAGATAATATGTGTATTGCGTTTGAAATGCTTCACCATATAAAGAGAAGAACGAAAGGAAGGTCGGGTATGGTAGCTTTAAAAATCGACATTAGCAAGGCTTATGATCGATTAGATTTTTTTAAGAGGCCTTATGCTAAAGATGGGATT
The DNA here is from genome assembly GCA_947687605.1 of Reutealis trisperma. Taxonomy (NCBI): domain Eukaryota; kingdom Viridiplantae; phylum Streptophyta; class Magnoliopsida; order Malpighiales; family Euphorbiaceae; genus Reutealis; species Reutealis trisperma. The sequence goes on along the minus strand of CANTUT010000528.1, from coordinate 423,885 downwards.
TTGTCATCAATGGGTTGATATGTTCATGTTATGCAACCTTTGTGTATTATGTAATTTTGTTGAATGGGCAGGAGACAAACATATTAAAACCGAGGCAAGGCCTTTGTCAGGGTGGTCCATTATCATTGTATCTTTATATTTTGTGTGCCGAAGGCTTGACGGCTCTTATTTATAAAGATGAAGTTGAAGGGAGAATTCATGGCTGTCGTATTAATGCTTCTTTACCCACAATCTCACATCTTCTTTTTGCGGATGATAATATATTCTTTTTTAGGGCAATAAAACAAGAGAGTAAGGTCATAAGAATATTCTCTTAACTTATGAGTTAGCCTTAGGTTAAGCTATTAATTTTGGTAAATTTGGAATTTTCATTACAGCTAATAAATCTCCTATTCAAAGATTGAAAATTATTGACTTATTAGATGTGTCAGCTCCTTTAAACATGGGCACGTACCTGGGTTTGCCTTCTGTTATTGGGTGTAATAAGAAGTCAATCTTCAAGCATATTAAAGAGTAGATTTGGAGACGAATACAAGTTGCAAGGGGAAGTTCTTATCTAGAGCAAGTCGTGAAGTTCTTATCAAATATATTCTTCAGTCTATCCCTACTTATTATATGAGTTGTTTCCTTCTTCCCTCATCTTTAGCTGAGAAAATTCAACATACGATTAATAGCTTTTGGTGGGGTGGGAACTCTAGGAATGGTGGAGGTATTAAGTGGTTGAGTTGGGATCGACTATATAAGAGTAAAGAGAATGGAGGAATGGGCATTAGAAATCTCCAATGTTTTAACTTAGCCATACTAGGTAAGCTCAGGTGGAAACTGATTTCATATCAAAATGCTCTGGTATTTAAGCTCTTCAAGTCCAAATACTTTCCTCAAGGGGACTTTTTAAACGCTAGTTTAGGCTATAACCCAAGTTATACTTGGAGGAGCATTTTATCTTCCAAAGAAGTCCTCAAAGATGGTTTGTGTTGGAAAATTGGAGATGGATCTCATATTCAGGTTTGGCTTGATCATTGGCTTCAAGATCCCTCTAAGTTTTGTATAATTTCTCCTATGACTATTAAGCTAGAAGATTTGGTGGTCCAAGAATTGATGATTATAAGATATGCGGAATAGGATGTTGCATTGATTCAAGACCTATTTATGGAAAGAAATGTTAAGGAAATTCTGAGTATTCCTCTGACAGTAGCTGGGTAAGATCAATTAATATGGCATGATAGTTGGAATGGCACATATATAGTTAAAAGTGGTTATAATGTGGCTTTCAAATTGAAGAGCTAAGTTGATACCTCTTCCATTGATTAGGGATGGAAATCCTTGTGGAAATTACACTTGCCTCCAAAGATGAAAAATTTTCTTTAGAGAAAGTGTCGGAATTGCCTTCCAACAAGAGTAAATCTTTGAAGGAAAAGTATGCCTCTCCTATATGAATGTGTGTTGTGTAATGGCAATCGAGAGGACTTATGGCACTTGTTTGTCTCGTGCTCATTTGTGCAGGAATATTGGAAGATTGCTAACCTATGGGATAGGGTTGAACAAATAGCTCTTCAAGTTGATGGTTTTTGTGATTGGGTCTTTTGGTTTCTAAAATTGTTTGACAGGATGGCAATGGGTCGCTATTGTGCTTTACTTTGGAATGTTTAGAGACAGCGTAATGAGAAGTTATGGAATGGCATCCATGAAAGCCCGAATTAGACAGTTTATAAGGCCATAGATTATCTTTGTGAATGGTTAACCGCAAAAGAGAGACCTGAACCTTTAGTGTTGTATTTTTCTGCTGCTAGTTTGTAGAACTATTGGCAAGCTCCTCCATAAGGTTATTTAAAGTGTAATGTTGATGCAGCCTTATTCAATGAATCAACAAAAATTGGTGTTGGTATGATTCTTCATGACCACTCTGGTTCATTCGTAGCTGCTGCCTTACAAGTGTTTGATGGGCGTTTTCAAGTTAAAGAAGTGGAGGCTATAGGATTGAGGGAAGCCTTAGCTTGGGTCTTTGGCATTCGTCTTTAGCAAGTTATGTTCGAACTAGATTCCCAAATTATGGTCTAAGCGATACAAGATGGAGCACCAATGTTTAATGAGTTTGGATATTGATTAGCTCTTGCATTTGCTTATTATCTTTAGTTCCAACCTTGTCTATTCATTTTGCTAGAAGATTTGCTAAGGAGATTGCTCATTGCATAGTTAGAGCATCTCATCACCAAGGTCCAACTATGTCTTGGTCTGAGACTCCTGGTTTTATTTTGTAGTTGTTATTAGCTGATATTTCAAGGTAATATTATGGTTTTCTTCCTAAAAAAAAAAAAGGTAGCACCATCAATTATTTATTATTGTAAAAATTATTAGATTAAAACCTTAAAGTTGAACGGGTATTTTTACAATAATTGATTACTCAATTTCGTGCCTCTTCCTCAGCATGAAAACAAATTCATAGACCTTTTATGGGTTTGGAATTACTTTAGCAACATTCTGTTTTTGCAAGCACCTCTTTATCATTTAGTGACATTCTTTCTTTGCACCTCTCTCTTTGTAATCTTAAATTCTTTTGTTTAATAATAGGATAAATTAATGTACACTATTCTCTGCTAAGGTTTTCTTTGGGTTTCACATTCGCTAGATTTTCTTTAAAGGGTTGCTGTTGGTGGCTATGGCCGCTAATAACACACCTCAGTACCTCATTTTCCTTTTTTTTTTTTTTTTTTTTTTTTTATTATATGTGTGTGTGTGTGTGTGTGTGTATTCTAGTGTTTTGAGTGCCATCATCAATAGTTGGTTTTGATATGTTTAGTCTTTTTTGTATCGCTCGATTGCGAGGGTCGTTTTGGTGGTGCTGATTTGTAGCTTTGGTCATAGCCGACGGTGCCTGGTTCTCTCACTCGCAGTAGATCATGGTTTATTTTGTGCTTGTTAACGTTTGGTGAGGGACATGCTGTAGCTTTGGCCTTGGCTACAGATCCTCTAGTATGATCTTTATATGTTTTTTGGGTGTCTCTTTAGCACCTAAGCTATAGTTATTGTGCTAAGGTCCACATCTTGCATCTTGAGTTGCTAGTGGTGATAGTTTGGCTGGCGTTAAGCTTTGGAGTATTTGGGCTTCAAAAGTGGGCTTATTAGGCTTTTAGCCCTTGGTGTTGCACTCTGCGAAACGCGGTCAGGTGGGGAAACATCATTCAATATGATATAATTGTTTATAAATCTGATTCCTTAGTGGTCATCGACAATAGTCATAGTCATGAGAAAGGAGATCACGTGGGAGAGTTTCAAATCAATAGTTAAGGATAACTATTGATTGGAAATTTATCTATAAGGATATATGTTTTAATTATGGCTGGATTTATTATGTGTTTACTTGCAAATTTAGTCATGATTAATATGTAATATCCTTCATATTAATGATTATTATCATTCTTGTTAAAAAAAAAAATCTTGAAATTTTGGGCAATCATTCTCTACCTTAAAATTCGCTAATATTTCAACAGTCAAAATCTAACTAGTCAAAGGGATTGTACCCAAAGCTCTCTTTTCCAAAGAAAAACCTTCTCTAATGGCTCCCTCCAAAACTTTCAAAATATTAATGAAGTCGTCCTTAGTGTTAAAAATATCGAACTTGAATTAGGATCACATATATTTAGTAAACTAAAAATAGAAAAATTTTCTAAATCATAGAAATTTTAGTCCTCCACTTACGGTTGTAATTAAAAGTAAATTTTAACCTTTGATTCTTTAGTCTTGTGAACACTATAAAAACATATTGTTTTCTTGTGATAAAAATGTAACAAAAAGAGAAAGTATTCTTAATAAAAGTTCCTGCTTAGCATTCTCAATTTTTTTGTGTGTTATCTCTCCTCCTATTTTAATCTAGTTTTATTTAGAAAGAGTTTGGAATTTGCAAATTTCAACTCTAACATTTGGTATCAAAGCTAGGTTGATAAAAACATCCAAAGTTAAATATGGTAGCAAGCAACTCATTTTAATTGCAGCTTCCAAAATTGAATGGAAAAAATTATAATAACTGGTCTGTCCAGTTGAAAGTATTTTTCCACTCGCAAGAACTATAGGATGTGGTGGAGAAAGGCTTTACCGATGTTACAGACTCAACTGCATTTGAGTCACTTAGTAAGGAGGAGAAATATTCATTATTAAAAACACGCAAGAAGGATCAAAAGGCATTATATGCCATTTTTCAAGCTGTGGAAGAATTAGTATTTCAAAAAGTATTAATGGTAGAAACATCACATGTTGCGTGGGAGATTTTTCAGAAATCCTAAAAGGTGATGATCGTATTAAACAAGTTCGTTTGCAGACACTTCAAGCTAATTTTGAGTCTTTACGTATGAATGACTCAAAATCCATCTCTACTTACTTTGATTGTGCTCAAGCCATTGTCAATCAGTTGCGGATCAATGGAGAAGAAATAAGTGATCAAGAATAGTAGATAAGATTATATGATCCTTGACTGCAAAATTTGATTTTGTCATAGCAGCCATTGAAGAGAGACAAGATTTATCAAATTTATCCATTGAAAGATTATTGGGTTCATTGTCCTCACATGAGCAACAAATGAACCAACGGATCAATAATTCTAGCCTAGAACATGCTTTGCAAAGCAGGGAAAATTTAACCAATCGAGGTGGATATCAAAGTAGTAGAGGTCATGGACATTGCCGTAGTTGAGGAAGACGAAATTATTTTGCCTTAAATAGAGAAAATGCTAGATAAAGCAATTATTCAGGCAGAAGAACAAATTTGGGATGTGACAAGTCAAAAATTCAATGTCATAGATGTAATAGGTTCAGCCATTATGCATCTAAATGTTGAACCAAGTTACAAGGTGAACGAGAAGAACAAGCAAATGCAGCAGAAGTGGAGGAAATTTTAGTTTTAGCCTGTAAAAAAGGTACAGATATAGAAATTAGCAATGTCTGGTATCTTGATACAGGATGTAGTAATACATGATTGGAAAGAGGGAGTTATTCACTAGTTTGGATGAGACAGTGCAAGAAGAAGTCAATTTTGGGAACAAATCTAAAGTTCCTATGATGGGTAAAGGTAACATTAGCATTCAATCAAAGGATGGCACTAATGTTACTATCGCTAATGTATTTTATGTGCCTAGTCTATTCTGGAATTTGCTAAGCATGGATCAACTTTTAAAAAAAGGGCACAAAATTCACATTGGGGATGGAGTTTGCAACATCAAAAGCAAAAATAATAAAAATATTGCAAACGTGAAAATGAAAAAGAACCACATGTTTCCTTTGTCCCTTCACACGAGAACTGCCATGAATTTGTAGGTTATGGTTAAAGATAGCAATTGGTTGTGACAGCTCCAGTTTGGTCACTTGAACTTCCAAGGGCTGAAGTTACTAGCACAGAAAGAAATGGTGAAAGGCCTCCCTTTTATTGATATTCTTGATAGCCAATGTGAAGGGTGCATTCTCAGAAAGCATCATCAAGACTCTTTTCCCTCTGGTAAATCTAGGTGTGCCAAGCAATCGTTGGAACTGATGCATATAGACATATGTGGACTTGTTAAGGTAGAATCAATTGGGCGTAAAAGGTATTTTCTACTTTTTGTGGATGATTTTACAAGGAAAATTTAGGTTTTTTTTTAAAGAAAAATCAAAAGCATTCAACAAGTTTAAAGAATTTAAAACACTTGTTGAAAAACAAAGGGTTTTTTCATTGAAAACACTGAGATCAGATAGAGGTAGAGAATTCACATCAAATGAGTTCAATGATTATTGCAAGAAAGATGGAATCCGTTGCCAATTGTCAATTAGCTATACACCTCAGCAAAATGGTATAGTTGAAAGAAAAAACATAACAATATTTGAGATGGCTAGTAGCATATTAAAGGCCAAACAATTACCAAAGCCTTTCTAGGCAGAGGCTATTGCTTGTGCTGTTTATTTATTAAACATGTGTCCAACAAAAAGTTTCGCGAAATGATCCCAGAAGTAGCCTGGAGTGGGAATAAACCAAATGTATCTCACCTATGAGTATGTGGATGCATCGCGTATGCCTACGTACCAGATGAAAGGAGGAACAAGTTAGATGATAAAATTATAAAATGTATCTTCATTGGCTATAGTGACATAACAAAAGGTTTTAAGTTGTATAACCCGGACACAGAAGAGGTGATCATTAGCAGAGATGTTCATTTCATTGAAGACGAAGCATGGAAGTAGAATCAGAATAATGATAGAACAACCAATGTCATTATTAATGAAGTATCCATAGATGAGTCACATTCAAGTACCCAGTCGTCGACTAGTAATCTGACATCCCAGGTTGCAGAGTCTATCACAATGGTTAATCCTTCAAGACGTCCTCAAAGAACTTGTGTCATGCCTGCAAGACTACAGGATTATGTGATGACTAGAGATGATGATAATGATGAGCTGATAAATGAATCCCTAGTAAATTTTTGTTTATTCGCATATTATGATCCAGTTTCATACGAAGATGCAGCAGCAGATGAAAAATGGATCCAAGCCATGAATGAGGAGATATGTTAAATTGAGAAGAATGAAACATGGGAGCTAACATCTTTGCCGACAGGAAAGAAGCCAATTTGAGTCAAATGGGTCTATAAGACAAAATATAGACCTGATGGAAAAGTTGATCGTTACAAGGTAAGATTGGTGGTCAAGGGCTATAAGTAAAAGCCAGGAATTGACTACTTTGAGTTATTTGCTCTAGTATCAAGAATGGATACCGTACAAATGATCTTATCACTTATAGCACAAAACAAATGGAAGATACATCAAATGGATGTGAAATCAGCATTTCTAAATGGTGTGCTACAAGAAGAAGTTTATGTTGAGCAGCCATCTAGTTTCTTAAAGAAAGTAGATGAGGACAAAGTCTTTCACCTCAAGAAAGCTCTATATGGCTTAAAACAAGCACCCTGTGCTTAGTATTCCTAGATTGATACATACTTTTTGCAGGATGGCTTTTAGAAATGTCCTCATGAGCATATATTATATATCAAGTCAAAAGCCAATGGTGACCTATTAATCTTATGCTTATATGTTGATGACTTGATATTCACAAGAAATAGTGAAGCAATGTTTGCTAAATTCAAAGAGGCCATGACTCAACAATTTGAGATGACTGATATGGGATTAATGTCTTATTTTTTAGGCATTGAAGTATAGTAGACAGATAATGGCATATTTGTTTTGCAAAAGAAATATGTCATTGATATTTTACAAAAGTTTCAAATGAATGCAGCTACTCCAATTTGAACTCCGGTTGTGGAACATGTGGAAATGAAGAAAGAAGGTAGTGGAGAACTGGTGAACTCGACTTATTTCAAGAGTATGGTGGGTAGCCTACGTTATTTGACATCCACTAGACCTAATATTGTTTATGGAGTTCGCTTGATTAGTTGTTTTATGGAGAAACTGTACCAATCACATTTGCAAGTAGCCAAAAGGATTTTACGTTATCTCAATGGTACAAGAAATAAGGGATTTTTCTATAATCATTCTGACACTTTCAATTTGGTTGGATACACAGATAGTGATTGGGCAGGTGATATTGAGACGTGCAAAAGCACATTTGAATATGTGTTTAACCTAGGAAATGGAATCATTTCATGGTCTTCAAAAAAGCCACAAATGTTAACTTTGTCAACAACAGAAGCAGAGTATATTGCAGCAACATCAACAGCATGTCAAGTAGTTTGGCTACGTAACATATTAAAGGACTTAAAGCATGGTCAGGTTATTCCAACAACAATTCAATGTAACAACAAGTCAATTATTGCACTGGCTAAAAATCATGTTTTTCATGGATGAAGCAAGCACATTGATATTCGGTTTCACTACATCAGGAAGGTAGTCAAAGATGGGGAAATTAAGCTCCAATTTTGCAAGTCTAAAGAGCGGGTTGTAAACATTATGACAAAACCATTGAAGGCTGATCTATTCGAAAAATTCAAAACTATGCTTGAAATCACAAGTGATATTAACTTGAATAAATAGTTCAAGTTTGAGAGGGCATGTTAAAAAATATCAAATTTGAATTAGGATCACATATATTTAGTAAACTAAAAGTAGAAAAATTTTCTAAATCATAGAAATTTTAGTTCTCCACTTACGGTTGTAATCAAAAGTAGATTTTAACATTTGATTCTTTAGTCTTCTTAACACTATAAAAACACATTGTTTTCTTGTGATAAAAATGTAACGAAAAGTATTCTTAATAAAATTTCCTGCTTAGCATTCTTAGTTTTTTTGTGTGTTATCTCTCCTCCTCTTTTAATCTAGTTTTATTTAGAAAGAGTTTGGAATTTGCAAATTTCAACTCCAACACTTAGTTACCTCCACATGTTCTCCTTTACTTCTCCAATTACTACATAGGGTATTAAATAGCTATCCAATGATTAGGTAATATAATTAATTAAACCCTAAGCATATATGCATGCAAAATTTTTCGTCTACCATTTACATTACAAGTGCTTTTTGCTATGTATTTTTTCATAATCTTTCAAGAGATATATGTACCATTTCATTAATTTTTCTTTCCTTGAAAAACTTTACTTAAATGTTTCTTTAAATGATAATTTAAAAAAAAAAAAAAACTTGAGATTTCCCATCATAAGTACTTTGATCCCCAATTATTTCAAAACTAATCATTTTCATTCTTATATCATTAGTAATAAGAATAATTTTCAAAACACAAAAAGGTTTGGTAATATAACAATATAGAAATTAAAGTTCAATTAAATTTTAATAAAATTTCAAAAATAAAAGTATGGTCAAATTTAAAATATTAAGAATGAAAAACCTAATGACTTGTAGTCTATTAAAATTTATCATCAATTCATAAATGGATTTATTTTCTATCTTGTTGAATAAAGTCATCCCATCAAATTAACTTTCGAAGTCAATGTCTTTTATGAAATATCTTAAATTGGGATATTAATGCCTAATTGGCAATTTGAATTGAACCGAACAATAATTAATACATTTAAGAGTTTTTTAGTTTAAAAAACTTTTAAATACCAACAAAAGTATATTTCACATTAAATTTCAAAGGATCTTTAATAATTTGTCTTTTTATTTTTCAGAAGAAAAAAGTTCAAGAAACCACCTTTTTGTTAATATAATCAGCCCAAAATGGGCTTAAACACATGCATAAGTGCAAGATGGGAGCAAATGTGGTGAAGGCCATGTTTCATCAATATAGCCTACAATGAGAGCGGACTCGCACCAAGGCGTTCTATCATGCAATAGCACAGGAGCTTTTTGGTAAATTGGCGGCTAAATTGCATATGTTATCCTTGAATTTATATTCATATTTTATCGTTATCTCTAAATTTTGATTTGCAATGGAAAAATATACTAATTTTGATTTCGTCCAAACGGTTGTCCTTGAGTCATTTTTTAGTTTATAACTTCTCAAAAATCCTACATGGCAACCTTATCAGCATTTTTTAATGTTTTTCACACTAAACAAGATGCCACTTAACTATTTTCAACTCAAATACACTAATCCATGCTCCCACCTCTCCTAATGCCCCAACAATTAAATCTCTTCTCTCTCCTCCCTCTATTGAAATATTAAAAACATTGAAATGAGGGGAAAAAACAATTTTCTGGATATCCATGAACAATTGATTCATAAATCTCATATTCTTCAATTTTCTAGACATGTTAAAACCAATAAAGTCTCTAATCATCTAAACCTTCTTATATCCTTTAAAGTGTTAAATCTATAAACTTTTGCACTCATAGATCTCCAAAACCCACTGCTATAACTATTTAAAAACCTCACTAATTTGATTATAATTTCACTTTCCAACTATCCCCTTAAGAAGAAAACTACCAAAATCAACCCTTTATTTTTAGATCTCCTTTTATGCTTCATCTTATGAAGTTTATTAATCTTTACAATTACTTTTCTCAAGAACCCATAGTCTCTAATTTATCCAAATCTCAAGAAACATTGAAAAATATCCATATTAGAGTTCCAACAACTTTATCAACCACAATAAGAACAACTCCAAGAGGAAGTGAAAGAAGAAGGAGAAAAAATTGATAAAATCTAATATCAAGAGCATACTTGAAGAAGAAGAAAAAATTGATAAAATCTAATATTAAGAGCATATTTTAGATTTACAAGAAGACTAAGCCGATTGTTGGTGAATTACATAAAACTTTCATTTTAAAAAAAAAAAAAAAAGAAGACAAAAGACGTAAAAAAGAAACCGTCGCTTAATTCAACAGAAATGAAGAAAAAAAAGATGAATAAGGGAAAGGTGAAAAGAATATTTAATACATGTGAAATTGGATTATGATGTGTATCATTGGAAAGGATGAAAAATATTTAAAAATGGGTGAAACGGTTGCCACATAAGATTTCTGGCAAGTTATAAGCCGGAAAAATGACACAGGGACAACCATTAGGACGAAATCAAAATTGGTATATTTTTCCATTACAAATTAAAATTTAGGGATAATGATGAAACATGAGCATAAATTTAGAGACAATTAGAGTAATTTAGCCGTAAAATAGGTTTGATTTAAGCAATAACTCATTTTTCCCATCAAAAAAATCCTCTTCTCTCGCCTCATATTTTGCCCCTTTCTCACCCAATGCAACTTTTTTTTTTTTTTTTTAAAAGCACGGATCCCTTTCTCACCTAATAGAACTTTTTTTTATTAAGCACGAGAGGAAAATCGAACCCAAGCATATTGCATAAGCTATATATATACTTATTATTAGACTTTGTCTTGGTGTGTCCTAATGCAATTTTTTACTCTCATGCAAATTGGGCTAAACACACAATCCCAAACAACTACCTCCCCGCTTGCCATCCTTGATCCCAAACAACTACCTCTCCACTTGCCATCCCTTTCTCTCTTTCTTTCTATCATCTCTTCTTCTTAATTTCATTGTTCGATTTATAGGATTAATTAGTAGAACAAATGAGAGCATCAACAATTTATTAGGGAATAAGATGATAGTTTCAGAGTTTTTGCTCTTTCATGTCAAGTTTTCTTGTTTAGGTCCTATGCCAATGAGGAAGGGTCTTGCAAATATCATTTTTCCTAACATTTTTCTTGTCAAATTAATTTGATGACAAATACTTTCTCATCTTTATGTTATTGGCTTATTGAGAGAATTGGAAGCCGAAATAGTTATTTTTTTTTAAAACATCAATTTTTTAATATCAATCGTTATTATATATACTAGTCATGAGCCCAAATTTTACAAGAATTTTACTCATATTATTTTATTTAATTTGTATTTTATGTAATTTATTATTATTAATTTATTAAATTTAAATAATACCTTATGATAATTTTGGATATTAATATAAATAAAATAAATAGGCTAATTAAAAAAAGATAAAAAATATTAAATTTATTAGTTCAATTAAATTTCAATTAGAATTTACAAAAATATAATAATATAAAAAAAAATTGGTAAGATGGTTTAATTTTCAAGAGAGTTGCGATACATGGTGAAAAATTTTATGAACAAATTTTCAATTCAATTTTTATTGTATATTATACAGTGAAATTCAAATGTTTGTTTGTCTTATACATGATTTTTTAGACATACTACTTTCACCTCTCATATTTTGATAAATTAAAGTCCTGTTCTCCTAAATTAAAGTGATTGTCCAAAAAATATTTAATTAGTTATATATCTTATTGACTAGTAGCAAGAGTTTTGGCATTTCACTTGTTACGGGTCTTAAAAACCGGTCTAATCCAAACCCTGAATTGTCCGGGTCAAACATCCGATTCAGTTCACATATACATGCCTATGAAGAATCAATCGCCGCGCCTAAACCCTCAAAACCTAACGCACGCACCGTGTCTTCTTCTGATGCTATCGTTCTTTCTCTCTCCTTTACCGTCGCTCCATTATTGGCGGTTCCGAGATCCTCTCCGCTGATCTAAGCAATTGTATAGTTGTTGAAGTTTACGCAATTGAAATGCTGGAAGCTGCTTATAGAAACAGCTCAATCGAGTGGAAGCCATCTCCTGTTATAGCTTTAGCCACCAGTGTTGATGAATCACAGGTTGCTGCTGCTCGTGAAGATGGCTCTCTTGAGATATGGCTTGTCTCTCCTGGTTCTGTTGGTTGGCACTGTCAGTTGGTAATTTATTCATTCTTTCTTTGAACTTTCTATATTTTGTTTTTTTTTTCTAAAATTAGTTAATGATTTGTTGATTTTGATTTTGCAGACTATCCATGGAGACTCTAATTCAAGAGTTTCGTCACTTGTTTGGTGTCCAGTTGGCTCAAAAGGATTGTTGACTTGTGGTAGATTGTTCTCGTCAAGTATTGATGGTTCAGTTACAGAGTGGGATCTTTTTCATTTGAAGCAGAAGGTAGAAGTTTTTATTTTTTATTTTTGCCCCTCTTTAATTCACCTAAATTAGAAATTGTTATGATTTGATTACCCATCAAAAAACTTGCATTTTCTGCCAATGCTTGCAGACTGTTCTAGAGTCAACTGGCGTCTCAATTTGGCAGATGGCTGTGGCACCTTCTTGTAATCTTAAACCCAATAACCTTGAAAATGGATTTTCAAATGATGAAGAGAACGGTATTGATGATTCTGAATCCAGTGAGTCTGATGATGATTCAGACTCAGTTGAACTTCATGAACAATCTGCTGTTGAGGATACACGTGTTGCATTTGCTTGCGATGATGGTTGTGTGCGGATATACACTATTCCTGACTTAGATGAGTTAATATATAATAAAACGTTGCCTAGGGTCAGTGGTGAGATCTCTTCACCTCTCTGACTTCTGTTTTGTGTTATTGTTTTTGCTTATGAAGAGCCTTTTACTTATATAATAATTATTTGCAGGGCGTGTTTTAAGTGTCACGTGGAGTTCTGATGCCAGTAAGATATATTCTGGGAGTAGTGACGGGTGAGTTTTATGTGAGACTGACTGTTTAATTTTGTGCATATGATAGCTAAGCTTTTAGATGCATTCTGTTAGCCGATAGTTTCAGCAGACTAGCAAAAACTTGTAACTCATGCAGTCTAGAGCAGCTTCCTTTTCTTCCTTTTCATTTTAAAGTGTATGCTATCTTATGGTGCCATTCTTCTTGCAGATTTATAAGGTGCTGGGATGCTGAAGTGGGTTATGAGATATACAGGATTACTGTTGGGCTTGGTGGCTTGGGTAGTGGATCCGAGCTTTGTGTATGGTCTTTACTTGCCCTGAGGTAGAAATGGAAGCATTTTTATATGTCCTATACGACTTATTATGTTTATATTCAGGTCGCAAATTTAGTTTTTCTAGCACTACTGATAAGTTGTCACTGTCAATTTCAGATGTGGGACCCTTGTTAGTGCAGACAGTACTGGTAGTGTTCAGTTTTGGGATTCTCTGCATGGAACTCTGTTGCAGGCACATTCTTCTCACAAGGGTGATGTTAATGCTCTGGCAGCTGCACCAAGTCATAACAGGGTGTTCTCTGCTGGATCTGATGGCCAGGTACACGTTTTTGTTCTATTTGGAGTTGATACTTAGGATTTTCTTCCCTGCAGTGCTATTGATTTGAGAAATGCAAATAACAAATTCAATTGCTAGCATATAACTTCCTGCATTTGTATTATCATGGAACACACTTTAAGTTGCGCTGAGCAGATGTTGTCTCAAACAAATTCTATTCTAGCATTCTATGGCTTGCATTTTTATATTTGTTGGGAATGGAGTTAACTACGTGCTAAAGTTGAGTTGCTTCTCTTTGTAGGTTATTCTTTACAAGCTTTCTAGTGAGACGGTTGGATCTAGTGATGACATGTCTGCTAAAATGATGAAGAAATGGGTATATGTTGGATACGTAAGAGCTCATACACATGATGTTAGGGCCTTGACAGTGGCAGTACCAATTAGTAGAGAAGGTCTGTACAAGATTTAGTTTTATGTCTTGATTCTCGATGTACTTGTCTTGGTGCATTAGTAAAATTTACATGAAGCATTTAACACATGCATATTTGTTTACCTTTTGTTGTCAACGACACTATGGGCCTGTTTGGTTTTGCTGTTAGCTGATAGCTGTTGCTGGTTGCCGTTAACTGTTGGCCTGTAGTTGAAAAATATTATCATTTGATAAAATTTTGTTAGCTGTTGCTGTTAAAATGTTAAATGACTATATATATATATATATATATATATATATATAAAATTTATTTTAATATATTATTATATATCTTAGTTTTCTTTTTAATGTGTGATACAAAAATCATAAGAATTATAAAATTAATAGTTGAAAAATTATAATTAATTATTTTATTATATAATTATATTTTTTATAATTTTTCTTCTAAATATGAATATGATAATTTTTACAAATATTATTTATAATATTTTAATAATTATTTATTATTATAGTTATATAAAAATTAATTTGAAAAAATATTTTTATTAATTATAAGTTGTTATAGGGTTAAGATAGTCTAAATTTAATAAAAATTTTTTATAGGGTTAAGATAGTCTAAATTTAAATCAGCTACCACCTGTTGGGAAGAAGTTTTAAAATGAAACTTTTCAAAACAACAGCTATCAGATTATGTTTTATTTTCTTTACCAAATATGTTAATCTAGCTATTGGAGGTTACAAAGCCATCAGCTGGCTCTCAACAGCTAAGCCAAACACCCATTATATCTAGATATTCATCAGTTGTTTAATTGTATGCATATAAATGGCAGATCCATTGCCTGATGAGAAGGTAAAAAGAATTCGTAGCAGGAAGAGGTCCATTGACTTTAGTTATCGTAAGTGGGCACATCTGGGGGTTCCCATGCTTATTTCTGCTGGCGATGACACAAAGCTCTTTGCATATTCTGCCAAGGAATTCACTAAGTTCTCTCCACATGATATCTGCCCTGCCCCACAGAGAGTGCCTATTCATTTGGTTCTTAATACTGTATTCAACCGGAGCTCTTTGCTTCTAGTTCAGGGTTCTTATTGGTTAGATATTCTATGTGTTCGCATGAAAGATGAAACCATGCCAGATACCAGTCCTGGCCCTTCGAGAGGCCATGCAAATACAGATTTACTGGCTCGAGTTAAGACTAAGGCATCTCGGAAGATCATATGCAGTGCCATTTCTAATTCAGGGAGGCTATTTGCTTATTCAGACCATGTTAAACCCAATCTTTTTGAGTTGAAGAAGCATAGTGGCAAAACTGCATGGACTGTTAACAAAAAGCAACTCTCTCGGGAATTGCCGTATGCACATTCTATGATTTTTAGTTCTGATTCTTCTCAGTTGATGATAGCGGGGCATGATAGAAGAGTATATGTAAGCTTTTTTTATCCACTGGCTTTGCTCTTTAATTTTTATTTAATTGTGCAGTCTTTCAGGTTGGACTGGTTTCATAATTTTCATGACTTCTATAATTTTCTCTGGGGTTGAATGTTGCAACAAGATGAACACTAGTGAACTTCTATGTATGAAGAGATGTTCTCATGTTGACATGTCTTAGTTGGCCTCTGTTTTTGTTGCATAGTGTAGATTTTGTGCAATTGTTAAAAGTGTAAGAGTCTGACTAGCTGGATTTTTTTTTTTAATGGAGTAGTTATTCATGTGAATAAAAGGGGAAATGTGTGGGGATTAATATTTTTTGTGGGGATTAATTTTTTCTTTTTTTTTTTTTGCCCTTTTGGTGTTAACAATACTCTGTATTTTCTTTTTGTCCCAAGGTGGTCTGATGCATAATTTGTGGATAAATGCTCTCTCTTTTTAGTTAACGTCCTGTTTGGTATAAATGAATTTCACAAAATTTTATGTAATCAAATTTAAATATCATATTTTTTATATTTGGTATGTAAAAGCATGTTCATTTCAATTATGTGAATCCAATATTATGGAATTAAATATGACTAAACAAATTTTCTTTAAAAATTGGTGGAATTTCGGATGTCATAAAACATGGACAACTAAAAGTTTTGGATCAAATCGCTCACCCATTATCTCACCTTCGCTTCTCTCTTTCTCCCTTCTCTCCTTTCAATCACTCTCTCTCTCTCTATTCTTAGGGGCATTTTAGGAAATAACACTTATTTAATTGAATTGTCGCTTTATCCAAAAATAAATTATATTTAATTGAATTACATATTTTAAGTATATCATATCCAACATGGAAATTCATTTACAAATGAATTCTACATTTTAGATTCATTGATTCCTAGTGGAGCTTTAAAATTTTTGGAGATTGTGATGGCCCTTCAGTTTGTTTGTAGCCTTTTTCAGGGTCCAGCGATGTGGCTTCTATATGTCATACTTTCTTTGTAGTATATAGCTGGATTTGAAATCTGTGATGTTGATTGAAGGCCGCTAACTCCCGAACCTCTTTCTTTCTGTGTCCTTCTATGCCCAATTCAAAGTGGGAAGATTTATGTCATTTTCTATTGACTCTGATGTTGATTTTTATTTTTCGGACAAATGAATAAAGAACATTTAGGTTAGACATTTCTCATTTTAAATTTTTTCCGGATCTATTTGGATCACTAGTTATTTGAAATGATTGAGAATTTGAAATTTGGTATCTTGCTGAATTTATATGGTTTTACACTTAAGCACAAGTTCCAAATGTTCAGCCATTTTAAATGATTAGCTATCCAGTGTACCTTTAATATTTTCTGAAAACATGGAGGTTAATGCACCACTCTTCACCAAAGTGGGAAGATTTATGCCATTTTCTATTGACTCTGATGTTGATTTTTATTTTTCAGACAAGTAAATAAAGAACATTTATGTTAGACATTTCTCATTTTAAATTTTTTCCGGATCTATTTGGATCACCAGTTATTTGAAATGATTGAGAATTTGAAATTTGGTATCTTGCTGATTTTATATGGTTTTACGCTTAAACACAAGTTCCAAATGTTCAGCCATTTTAAATGATTATCTATCCAGCGTACCTTTAATATTTTCTGAAAACATGGAGGTTAATGCACCACTCTTCACCAAAACTTTTTAGCGTTGAGGGTAATTTTTGTGTTAAATCTAAAGTGAGGTTAAAGGCATGGTAAGGAATCTAAATATTCACAAATCCTAGAGGCTTAGGTGGAATTTGATGACACTATTTAGCACTCAAATTAAAATTTTTAGCACTTAATCGTTTTAAGTTCGTTTATCTTAAAAGTCTCAATTAAGTCAAAAACCATTTAAAATAGTAAGTCAAAATTTTTAATTTAAAATTTATGTTGAATGAAATAAGTTATTAAATTTTGTAAATATTTTTACAATTTAAAAATTATACCACTAATTTTATTTAGCACTTAAAATTCAACACTTAAATTCTCATAACTTAATTTTCAGTTTTACTAAATATCACCGTAGTTTGAAATACTTCCTAATTTCATCAATTGGTGCAGGTTGTGGATGTTGGCAGCTTGGAACTAGTACATACCTTCGCACCTCGGCACGAGGAATATGATGAGGAATTAACACCCACTGAGCCTCCTATAACTAAAATGTTTACCAGTGGTGATGGGCAGTGGTTAGCAGCCATCAATTGCTTTGGAGATCTATATATATTTAATCTGGAGACCCAGAGGTATTTAATTTTACTGTTTTTGGAATGTATATTGGGATGGTGTGTTGCATTATTTTTAACATGAAAGCAACTTTGTTTTGGTTATGGCATTTGCATATCATCATTTGTTTTTGTCTCTGTTTATTTTGGTATCAACAATGCCTACATTCTTAAAGAATTTCTATTGAAATGGATGCTGATGTGAAGAGCTTTATATATTGGCTAGTCCAATTGGGGTGAACAGTGTTACAGGCAGAGGTTCCAAATGAAGGTTTTAAGATTTTATCAAAATTCTGATTTAATTCTATTTTTTTTAACTGGTTTCTCTTTCAAAGGTATGGGTTTTATATATAGACTGAATATCTACTTGTTATTCATGTGTTGTGAAATAGCTTAAGTTTTACCAACTTTGTTGAATGTCTATGATTTATTAGAAACCTTTTGATATTTTAGAAGTTTTTTAGAATGGGAAGGGATATTTGGATGTTTAGTTTGACTCAACATTTATTGATTATTCAATTGTGTGATTATTAAAAGAATCTTGATTGTCGACACATTTTGGAATTATATAAAATTCTTTTAATTTTATTGATTCAAGTTGTGAACTAGAATTAGTATTACAATTGTGTCATTCATTAGCATTTTGTTCAAAATTGCCATAATTTGATAGTGTAGATGCTAAATAGGAGTAATGGGGCCCACCCTATGTTGTGGAGCAAATGTGACATGGACTCTACTCCTTGAAGCATATATGGTGGTCAAAACATGTGAGATACTGTCAAATAGGTTTTGACTTTCAAGTCGTATTCTTGTGAAATCAACTCCTCTACATTTATTCAATGTCAGAGTTAACAAATTAATGACAATTTTGAGCAAAAGATGTAATTGTAACACTAATAACATTTTATGACGTGAATAGATAAATTTAAAAGAATTGAATATAATTATAAAAGGTGCCAAGTTCATTTTTTTTTTCCTTTTTTTCTTTTTAGTATCAATAGGCCTTGTGCAAAAAGGGTTGCTATGTTGGAAATCTATTGAATATCATGCGCGCTGTATTTTCATTCCGTTGCTGATCTCCTTAGGTATAATTAATAATATTTTATTCTTGTGGAACAGACAACATTGGTTTATATCAAGATTGGACGGTGCATCTGTTACAGCTGGCGGTTTTCCTCCTCAGAATAACAATGTGCTTATAATCACAACCTCTTCAAACCAGGTGTATGCTTTTGATGTGGAGGCAAAACAGTTGGGAGAATGGTCTATGCGGCATACATATGTTTTGCCCAAGAGATACCAAGAATTTCCTGGGGAGGTCATTGGGCTGTCATTCTTACCTTTATCAAGCTCTGTTATTGTTTACAGTGCAAGGTACTTCTCTCTCCTTTTTAGGATTGATTTTTTTGTTAATTTATTCTATGATTAAAGTAGACGATAATAAATGTGCTCAATTATCATCTTCTCTCTGTTTCGCAAGAATATATTCACATGATAAATCTGAAGCTTAGATTCTGCTTATGGTGTAGGGTAATGTGCTTGATTAATTTTGGGATGCAAGTGGATAGAGAAGAGGACACTGATTTGGTAAATGGTCAATTTTCTCCATTGAAGAAGTTACAAAATAATCTTATTAAAGGAAGATTGAAACGTAGGTTGAAAGAATGTCAAACGGATGCTAAACATCATAAGAATTTTGAATTTCTTGCTTTCCGAGATCCTGTTTTATTTATTGGTAACCTTTCTGAGAATTCTATCTTGATCATAGACAAACCATGGATGGATGTGGTTAAAACTTTTGATACGCCTCCAGTACACAGACATATATATGGGACATAACTGCTATGTTGGTGGTTCTTCACAGCCTCAGATGGAGGAATGCTGATGTGGCAATTGATCCCACAATTTTGACATTAGATTTAAGGATTTTTCTTTTACATATTGGATGGGGTTAGGGGAGTTGGGAGGGATCAAAAGCATGTTGTCAATTGTATTCCTAAAATAATTGCTGATTTGTTAAAAGTAGCAATTTTGTCTTACCATATATAAATTTTTTTCACCTTGTTCAAATTCATGTGTTTGGTCTTGTAAGTGCATCATAGATTCAATCAATTAGTAAAATCTTTGTTCTTCTCCTGTTAGGAGAATATTCATAAAATATAACTCATGTATTCCACGCGAGAAAGTGCATGGTTTGTCTACAAGAAGATGATGGTTGGGTCATGGCTTGCTTGCTTTACTAGGTTTGTGTTTACAAGAATATTATGCTGGTATATGAAGGAATAAGCCCTTTGGTCTCCTAATGTCCAATTAGGTAACGCTAACTCCGGCGTCGGATATAGGGATTAGGGAGCATATGGGAAGTGGTGTAATTTTACATACGTTTAACTAATTAGTTATCACAATTTTAAAATGGACCATGTAATTTGAATGTATGGAGCATTAGTAACCCTTTTATACCCTTGAAAAATACTTTTATTAATACATTTTTTTTTTCATGTTTCATGTCATTTCCATATAAAATATTTATTTTATAATAATTAAAATATAGTATTTAGTTATTTGCTAATTTCATCGTCTTAGTTAATAATAAAATTTTTAAAAAATTAGATTAAAAATTATAAAACAGTAAATTAAAATAAAGTATTAAATAATATAGCAAATTAAAAATTTCATTCCTTTTTAAAAATTATTATCTTATTCTTTTTCATTTTTTACTAATAAATACTTAAAATGTCCTAAAAATTAGTTGGTTAATATATTTGTGATAATTATTGAAAAGAAGCATGTATTTAATTATTTTTATAAAAAACTGCAAGAAAATAAAATATATTTTTTATTTTATTTATAAGAATTAACAGAATATACACAAAAAATTAAGAAAATTTTTCCTATAATTAATTTACTATATATTAATATATCTTATTTTTTATTTTTAACTTATAATTTATAATCTTCCAAAAATTGTAATTTTCTTATTTTATAATTTTTTAAACATTAATCTCTCATTTTAATGAGTGCGTGCACACAACTTTAAGTACCAATTCAAAATGCTGATTCGGACTAAATGTCACAAATGAAGCAGCTATTGTTGTTAGAAAATTAATTTTTAAATTAAAAAATGAGTTATAAGGAGTCGTGACTTTATTTTATTTTTATATTAAAAAATATAAAGTAAAAATATATAATTTGGCTCCAATTATTATCCAATAGAAAATATACAATTCCCTGGAAATCAAAATGAATTTAGGGACTAAATTTTTGATTTATTTTGAAATTGATTTGGCTTATTAATGTAAAAACAACTTTATAAAAAAGAATGATTTGATGAAGAAGTAAATAATGGAATGACGGTAAAGAAATGAAATGGCATTTATAAGGATGAATGACAATTGTAAAACATGTGAACAATATTAAAAAAAATAAAAAAGCAAATAAAGAGTAATTCAGATTACATTTAAAACCAATGAAATAAAAATTATTTCTTTTAACCCTTATGAATATTAGGAAAATCACACATTTTTCAAAATAAGGAAGAGAAATGGTTTATTTTAGATTTGGATTTGCTATTTAATTAAAAATTTGATATTAAGCATTGTTATACTCGAGTGAAAAGACTGATTTCAAATATATGGATAGACAATCTGGATGACTTATAAAACAAATGTTAAGAGAGGTCTAGATAATGTGCCTGAAGGATTACTCTAATGCTTAAGTCAGTAAGGGACGTTTAATAAAAAAGAACTTGAATATCTTGAGAATAAAGAATTGGCTTATCCTTACGTTGCAAAAAAGTAGGCTATTTACAAAGGTTTTAAGTAGTCAGGATTTTATTTGAAATCCTTCTGGTTGTTATATTTGGAGTAGGAATGTTCAACTTATCCAAGTCAAGTTTGAAAATGGAAATGAGATTCTTTATTGAAGTCAATCAGAAGGATGGTGCATGTCGTGTTCATGTGATTGAAAGACTATCATCTTGGCGAGCCTTCAGATAAGAGTGCAACAAGTGCGCTTGTGTATTCCTTTGAATAAAAATAAAAATTCACCTAGTTTATTTCATTTTGTAATGAAAGGTTTGTTTATTTTATCTTTAATATCATGTTTTAATGATTTTAGAAGAAATGAGCAGAGGAAGATGCTTTACTTTGAATTTGAAAGAAAGAAGAGAAAATACTATATCTTAGTTCTTCTTGATTTAGGAGATTGGAGGAGGTTAGAATATCTTGTTGGATCATAGTAAGTCAAATAAAGTAGAAATGACTTAGTAGCCATGCATAGGAAATAAAAACATGTCAAAAAATTAAAACCTAATTTAATCCAAAGAGAACCAAGGTGAAAGTAGTCATAGGAATATTGTATATAAAAAAATAAAAGAATATTAGAAGAATGAAAGGGACAATTCTCAACCAAGCATCCTAGAGTGAGTTAGAATGAGAAGCGAGGCTCTTATTTATAGAAAAAGGAGTGGGGAAGCACAAAGGAAATTCTTGATGTGGGGTTGGAGTTAATAAGCAAGCAAAGAGGGGAAACTTGCAAGTTACACCTGCGAATCTACAAGGCTTCCTAATAGAAATGGTATAATTTTGACCGTTTTATCCTCTTTCATCCGTTCTCCATTCGCTTCGATTCTAACGATTCCGAGGACTATCTAATGATCTTTGTAAGTCGAACACTATTTTTAGGGTGCAAAATTCAGGGCCAGTTTACTTATAGATATTTTTTTCTATTTTCATTTTCTAGTTTTCATTGAAAATAAAAAGTTTTTATTTTCAAAGAAAACTGAAAAATGAGTTTCTTTGCTATGATTTAAAATTATTTTCAATTTCAAAACATGGAGAATTTGTTCATTTAGCAACAATGATGGTAGTCATGGTGGTTGTGGTGGTTTGTTTTGATATAAAAACTAAAGATAGTGCTAGTGAATGTGAAGATAGTGATGGTAGTGGTGATTGAGGAGGTGGGATGGTAGAGATGGTTATGGTGGCGGCAGTCGCAGCGGTGGTGATAGTAGAGGTGGAGGTGGAGGTGGTGGATGGAGGTGGTTGGTTGTGATGGTGGCGACGGTGGTGGAGGTGGATGCGGCTATGATGGTGGTGCATGGTGATGATGGAGATGATGATGGTGATGGTGATGGTGATAGCAATGGAGGAGGTGGTGGTGATAGCATTTTTACTAAGAAAAATCAATAAATTTTTTTTTATAGAAAACATGTTAAACTCGTTTCCTAATTATTTTTTAAAATAATGAAAACGGTTTTCTAATGAGAATTTTGTAAAACAGTCAAAGTAAACATAAAATTTTATTTTTTGTTTTCATTTGAAAAAATTTCTAAAAAACTGAAATAATTTTTCCTAAATAAATAGGCCCTAAATAGTGGTGAAGCCAGATTTTACAATTGAGGGGGCAAAATATAAGTCTTAATACCTAAAGAAAAAAAAAAAAAAGTAATGCAACATATATTAAGAAAATGAATTAACTAAATAGTTAAATACTTTAACAATTCATATTTGGCAAAAAAAAAAAAAAAAACTTTAACAATTCAAAAGAAGACAAAATGATGATTCTTTGCAAAGGTTGATAAAAAGTCTGAATCTTTTTTTCTTTTATTTAAAAATCTTTTTATTAATTCAATTCCTTAAAGGAAAGGGACAGTGATAAGGAGATCAAATAAAAATTTTAAGAGGGACAATAAAGAATTTTTAATATGTATATAAAAATATCATTTTTTAATTCCTAAAAATAAGACGTGCTTTGCCGCTAGTTCTAAGTGTTCACACACATCTATATACAAGGAAATAATCCAATTACTAGTTATTAGTAATATTTTAAATATTCCTTCAAAAAAAAATAACATTTTAAATAGTGTATTGATTTTACTAACAATTTTAGCTTTGGCCTAATGATTTTACTATTTTAATAACTCCACTTATTTTGAAATAGTGTAATAAACTTGAATAAATTTTTAATAATTTATCTAAACAATTTTCTGAATATTCAGATAGAGATTTGATTTTGAATTTATTTTCATATTATATATACACTTGCCAATTACCAGTGGATTATATATGTGTATATGTATGCAGTATCACTTTTACAACAACAATACAAAACATAACCAAGTTACAAAGTGTTTGATGGTAGAAAACCATGGAATGGATTCCTCTCTTATTGACAATACAACAACAGCAGCAAGAAGCAAAGCACAGTAAAAGAAAATGATAATTTTCTTTTAGTCCCTCCACCTTTGAGAGACAGAACCTTACAAAAAATAAAATAAAATAAAATAAAAAGATGAGGTTCTTGACCATGAGCAGGTCATTATGATCATGAAATTAAGCCATAATTTTTAATTGATTAATTAGTGAATTAATTTCACTAATTATCAATCCCAAGCATCTTTCTCATCATGAGCACAAATTCATAGACCTTTTCTGGGTCAGGAAGAACTTTGGCAACACTATCTTTTTGAAGACATCTCTTTATCCAAGCTGAAATTTTGGGACAATCATCTTCAATCTTGAAGTTCCCTAACTTCTCAACAGCCAAAAACCAACTGGTTAAAGGGATTCCTATAGTATCAACAAATCCAAAACTGTCCCCAGCGAAGAAATCTTTCTCTCCAAGACTGACTTCCAACACCTTCAATATCTCTATCAACTCCTTCTTAGCTGTCTCTACAGCCTCCCCTTTGCCCAGTGCAATAGTTCGAATTGTATCAAATACCTGTCCATTCAATAAATGCTATAAGATCAGTTTCTTTATACTGGATTTTTTTTTTTGGGTACATATGAACATCTAAAATGACATAAATTATTAGGATTTGAACCCCTTATCGCTTATATTATGATGTAGATACTCAACTATTAAACTATTAGCCTTAATGTAATATAAATGAAAAATTTTCAAAACAATTGTATCAATGATCAATGCCATCAAAGCTCTAGCACATGCCCCTTATGTAGGCTGGTCACAATTGAAACATTCCATTGTTGAAGACATAATTAATAATAAAATCAATATATTGGTGAGATTGTAAATTCGACTTAAAGTTTTGGAGTGCTTCGGTAATTAAGCTTTTGGCCGGAAAGAAATTGTGTCATATTAGCATTGTTTTTTAATTAATATACTTTGTGAGGATTTAGTGTATTACTCGATTTAAGACTTGACTCGAATTGAATCATATTCAAATATAATTTTGAGTCTAATTCATGTTGTTTGTTTAATTTATCACATAAATATTATAATAATTAAATTAAATTAAATTTGTTATTTGAGTTGCTCGAGATCGAACTCCTATTAAAACCTAATAACCTCATTAGGGTGACATTTTGTAAGTCTAGCTGAGTAACTTCTCAAACTCACACCTGCTACTCATATATATTACTTGTGAGACATTCTTTAATTGTTATGACAACATAAAAATGATAGTAGAAGAAGAGAAAACGAACCTTTTTGTCAATGTAATCAACCCAAAAGCGGGCTTGAGAACGTTCATAAGGAGAAGGAGGAAGCAATGGTGGTGACGGCCATGTCTCATCAATATAGCCAACAATGACAGTTGACTCGCACAAAGGCTTTTCATTGTGCAAAAACACAGGCACTTTCTGGTAAATTGCGTTTGATTTCAGCAGCAATTCACTCTTTCCCCCAAACAAATCTTCTTCTCTTGCTTCATAACTTAGCCCTTTTTCTTCTAATGCTATTTTTACCCTCATACAAAAAGGACTAGCCCAAAAATCAAGTAGAATCACTTCATCTCCCTTTGACATTTTTTAATTTTTAGTATATTAATCAATTCTTCTTCTTCTTCTTATTTTTTTTTGGGTGGTAGGAAAATAATGAAGCTATAGCAATTTATAGAGGAGGTTAGTATCAAAGTTTGTTTTCCATTGAAGTCTTCTTGTTTTATCCCCACCATGAGAGGTTATAAGTATTGTGATTATCATTGCCTAGTGCATAGCATATGCTACCACGCCACAATGTAATGTAATGGATAGATGTTAGGATAATATATTAGCAAACTCCGATCTATATCGTACATTTATCATTGGAAAATCCAATTGCATAAGAATATACGAAACAAAAAATAGTATCAGCATATTTTTATTGGGCAAAAAAAAAAATGAACAAAAGAATTATATTAATTAAAATATTTTATTATTTATTTGTTTAAATATATGAGATAAGACTGTTTTCTTTTAAAGGTATTTAATTTTGTTTGCATATAATTTTTATGGCATTATCATTAAAAAAAAAATAATATTTTGAATATGTCGATAAAATCATTAATAAATTGGCTTTTTGTATAATAATAAATGAAATTATAATCTTTGAAAATATAATTTTTCAACCTCAAAACTACACAAATTAAAAGTGTATATATTTTGCTAAAAACACTAACAGGATATTTATTGTTTATTGGAACTTTAACAAAATTGGTTAAATTATTATTGTTATTTTGCAATGTTTGGTATGCATATGAGAATTGATTTTAAATTTTAAATTTATAAAATTAGTTGGGTAAAATGCACCAAAAATCATTAAACTTTTAAATTTTTTGTTTAGTTCATTAAAAATTAATTTATTATAAAAGTGTCACTAATAATTAATTTTTTTTAATCGGCATATTCCTAACTATTTTTAAACTAAAAACTCAATGAAAAGATGATGTTGCATGGAATCATGGAATCAACCTTTCTCTTGAACTCCAACATCCACCAATGAGACAACTCAGTTGTTAACCAAGCATCGAGATCAAATGTCAAGTAGAGTGAATGGTCTTGGCAGGCACTTAGCCAGGATTTGCACACTAGCACAGGTCCCCATTTGTCATCTAAGGTGATCCATGAGAGGATATCGATCAAGCACTCGTGAGTTAGCTCAAACTAGATGGTGATGAGTCCTCCTGACTCGGTTTTGGTCTTTGACTCGATCTCCTTATCTCTTTCATTGTTTTTTTTTTTTTAATCTTTCGAAGAGAGAAAGAATAAATAAAATTTGGGGTTTTGGAGGAGAGAAATAGAAGAAGAAGAAGAATAAGATTTGGATCTCGAGTGTTTTTGTGTTTGGGAAAGAGAGAAAAAGAAGAGAAAGGAATATAATTGTTTAATTCCTTGAGTGTTGAAGGAGATGTATGTAGCTTCTATGAGAAAGTCCATCAAAGATTCTCTCAAAGTCCTTGAAGCTAATACTCAACATGTTAACACTCAGTAGGTGTTGAAATATTTGTGAACTTTTTATTTTGAGTTTTCAGCTTTTTGTTTTGATAGGTTTGATTTTTTGTGGGAATGAAAATTTTATTTTAAAATTTTTGCAATCGTTTTAATCGTTATTTTAATGTGAATGGTAAAGTATCTAATTTTTCATTTTTGTTACTGTTCTGATATTTTTGATCGTTTGGTTTTTGGATTATGATTTTTGGCAGAAATAAATAGCCATTCCTTTTTCGGCAGAAATAAATGAGTTTGAGATGTTTGTGAGAGTGAGCTTTGTGAATGACTATGGTGGGGAGATGAATGAAGAGAGACTTTTAAAAAAATAAATCTTCCAAAAAAAAATTAATTTTTAAATTTTTTAAAAAATTTAAAAATGGTCATTTCCATGTGACGCTAACATGGTAATTTTTGCTGACGTGGCATCTATATGGCAATCCTATTTAGTATATTAGATGACATGACTATGTCACATCATATTTTCGGTGAGTTTTTTATCTGAAAATATTTAGTGACCTCCCAACGAAAAAAATAATTATTAGTAATACTTTCATAATAAATTAATCTTTAGTGAGTAAAATAAAAAATCAATAAAAATTTAATAATTTTCAGTGTGTTTTATCCAAGTTAATTATACTTAATTAAATTGTATATATAATTCTAATCTATATACTTATAAAGTATATTTAAAATTTAGAGAAAATCTTCTATTATTAGGTGAATAATTTTAAATGCTTTTGGCTTTTTTGAGAGTTGGAATAAAAAGAGAGAAAAAAAAAAAAGTAGCATAACCAGTATTTTAAAAATCAAATCAGAGCAGCTGGTTCAACCAATTGAACATGAAATTTTTGGCTACTTTAGTTCGGTTTAATTTAAAAATTAGATTTTCGATTTAATCATTTTTTGATGACTTTTTATCATTTTATCCAGTTTTAATTAATTTTTAATTAGTTGAATTTCCATCAATGAAAACTAATAAAATTATTTAAAAAAAAGAGAAATACAAAGATTTTATTTAATTTATCGGACCACTGATTTAATCAATCAGATCAATTCAACTATGGACCAATAACTTGACCGATTTGATTGCGGGTTCAGCTTTTAAAACATTGGGCATAACAACTATTATTTGTTTGGGAGTTTGATGACTCGAAAAACAGAAATAAAACCAAGGGATTAGTTATCCCATGAAACCCCACTTCCTTGTCCCTTCAAAATTGAGCAAATCAGAGATATTCCTTCTTAATAATAATAATAATTTTTAACTAAACAATTTATTCTCAACAAAACTGACAACCGAAAAATAGTTTTAAATGAATAAAAGGATATAATAGTAAAAATATTTTTAAGTTGTCCTTTCTTTTTTTTCCTCGTGGACCAACCAAACATAAAATATATAAAATCATTTTCTATTCTTTTAAAATTTTCAAACACGAAAAATTGATTAACATTTCTTATATTTTCTTTTCCTATCATTGGAATTAAATATTATTTTTTCATTTTCCATCCCTTTAAACTCGCTTTTAAATTTTTTTCTTTTTTCCTTCTATGAAGTGATTGAAATTTGGATTTTTTAGAACAATTGTAATCCTTTAATTTCTCAATTTATATTTTTATTTTACGTTATAAAAAATTAATTTAAAATTTAAAATGGTTATTTCTAATTATATATATATATATGCCGTTCAATCAAAATTCAAAATTGAGTTCTATTTGTAATAATAAATAAGCTCAATTAAATTAGTTCATTAAATCCTTATAAATTTAACTTTTTTTAGTGATTTTTTAAATGTAATTTTTCATTTGTATTTAATACTACCAATTTATATATATGAGTATTATTAGATATGAATATTGGACACCACATTGAAAAATAGTCAAAATATATAAAAAAATTATAAAATGATTTATTACATATCTTTTTCATCTAACTATGTGTTTAAGCTATTTTCTTTTTTTTTTTTTTTAAATATAAGATTATGCAAATTTCAAAATGCATGTTAAAAAAATCAACAAGTACATGAATTTTTTTTTTTTTTTTTAGTATTGAAAGGAGAAATAGCCCATGAAATGCCTTTCCCTGTAATCATGTCTCACTAAATTAATCAACTATTTATGATTTGAAAAATTCAAATTTAAGACATTTCATTTCTTACTTTTTAAAGAATATAAAAAAACTAACCAAATTATACCTGATTTACAGATAATTGTTTTCTTTAATAACAAAGAAGCCGGTACATACTAAATTTAATTTTTTTATTTTTCATTTTAATTGCAATAATATGAATTTCTTTAATTTTAAAAATTGATAATTTGTTTATTGCTTTATTTTTTAATTGCAAGAATTGGAATTTATATCATTCTAGAATAATTTTTTTTATTTATCACTTGAATGAATTTAGGAGATTAAAAAAAAGTAAAATAAAAGAATATTATTGACATATCAAAAATTTTAAAATATTCTTGCTCTGACCATAACAATGACTGCTTTGGCGATAACATATCACCCTTTAACAATGTATACCATTTATGTAACTACCCTGTTGTCTGTACAACTATATGCATTCTTTGAAATTGCAAGTAAGACTCCAGCCTTCTCTAATTGTGAGGCCAAAAAAATCATAAAGAATAAAAAAAATAATGCTACCTGGCAGAAGAATTTACATTTGGAGATTTAAGATAAACACAAATATGAAGAAAGTACTCAGGATTCTTCAAGTTGTTCACTACCCATGAGAAGGGTATCTCCAGTTTTGGTTCAATCCCTTGGATTCGGACAAGTTTAATTTCAGCAGTACCAGATTCTTTCCCCTCTGCTGCCGTTCTATTGCAGCTTGCCTCTTCTGACAATACATCT
Organism: Reutealis trisperma; assembly: GCA_947687605.1. Taxonomy (NCBI): domain Eukaryota; kingdom Viridiplantae; phylum Streptophyta; class Magnoliopsida; order Malpighiales; family Euphorbiaceae; genus Reutealis; species Reutealis trisperma. The sequence goes on along the minus strand of CANTUT010000528.1, from coordinate 394,269 downwards.
TGTTCATCTTCGCCTTCAGCTCCCAGTGATGTATCATCAATCATGGATTTATCCATCAAAAATTCTGGCATAAGCGTTTTCAGTGCCTCATTTAAGGTGAAGCATTTACCTGCGGTGCAAGAAAATAAGCAACATATCTAACCAGAAGTATAGCCACTCTTCACAAAATGTAACAAACATGAATCATGATCATTGTGACAATCACCAGGAGAAACAGTGCAATCACACAAACACAGATTATAAGTTTTTCAGATCTTATCATGAGATTAATAGTTTTTTCCATCATTAAAAATAAGCATATTCAAATGGAACACCACACAGCATCATAAGGACGGTGTAAAGTACAATTACTATAACCATAATAAACTACAGTTATGCCTTTCTCTAGTACTGTGATGAATGATTTGAAATAATCAATGAAGAACATGACATTTACAAATTCCTAACATATAGCTTACCTTCTTCTCTGTGGATCTCAATTGGTCGATTTATATAAGAAACTTTGTCCCAACTATCAATTTTGGGCATATCTTCCAAATCTTCAAAATCCTCACTAACACTCCAAATGTATAATCGAACTGGAACTTTACCTAAAAATATAAAACAAAAAACGTTTGATAAAAACAAAAGAAATTAGAAACTTACCTTCACATATATAAAATTCAAAAAAAAAAAAAAATCATATATTTTCACTGCATCCATTCATGAAAATTTTAAAATTCTAAGAGAAAAATCTAAATTCTGGAAAAAACAAGAACAACAACATTGGGTAGCTATAACCTGAAAAGGAAAGATTGAAGTGAAAGTGAAGTTTAAAATCAGGAGTACATATCATGCTAGGAGGCTTGGCCTACATAATCTGTACATTTCAGTTCATATTTAGTAGGTGTTAAATATCATGTTATGCATGTTCATTGTGTAACCTTTAAGTACACATCCACTAAAAAGTTTTTTCTGTTATCAGAGCCGACCGTACCAACTTGGCTGGCAATATAAGTTTCAAAAAAAAAAAAAAAAAAAAAAAAAAAAAAAAAAATATATATATATATATATATATATATATACATCCATTACTTTGCATGTTTTAACTGGGTTTGGTTTTAACATAAACAAAACATTTTAGAAAGATATATTGCTTCAGCTTCAAAGACATCTCTTAGTGATGTGTTCTCTGACTTTAAATATGCACCGTAGAGTACCTATATTACCACTATATGTTTTGCATCATTTCATCATCGTGCATAACAAAGCACTTCATCTTGACTGCAATTTTCTGACATACTCCATCTTGACTGCAATTTTTCTGACATTCACGATGACATTCTTACACTCTCAGTTTCTCAATCTTTAAGTAAAATAAACATGCCAATTTAAGGGTTGATTCACCAATCCTCGACTCGTTCAACTTAAATAGCATGACTATGTTAAAACTATTTAACTAAGACAGATTTAGCTAACCTGTCTTCATTTGCCCAGCCATATCAGCCTCACTGGCAGTTTTTCGAGATTTTGTTGAGCATAAATCCATATTTAGTGTATATTCGTCTTCAATTGTTCCAATTTTAAGCTTTGATGATGCACGTACATAGGCTTCAAAATTACCTGCCACCAAAGAAAGCTTGCAAGTAGGATTATGGAGAACTTGACTACTTAAGCAACCCGCTTGGAATTCAGTGCTGATAACAGATGATGAGAAGTGGCAATTAGCAAGACCATGACTTCATGAAAGAGAAAGAGTCGAAACCCTCTCTAACAAACAGGAGAACCAAACATGTAGCTTTTCATCTTTACTTGACCATCCTGTAAGTCATGGTAATAGATTTACTCTCTTTCAATAGCTGGTTTGACACTGTTTTGAGATGGGAAAAAGAATAAACCAAGATATATCATAGTAAAGTAGAGCTAGACTGCAGGATTGGCTTGTAGGAGAAAGAGAAAAAGGATTCTAGCCAAGACAGAGATGCAAGCTCTCTCTCTCTTTCTCTCAGTCTCTCTCAGCTATTGGATGTCATAGTGTGACATACATTTTATAATGTTACTGGGTTTACCTTATGTGGTTATTTGAAAAGCTTTCAAAGGACTTCCTCTAACTAGAAATTTCAAAGGTAAGTGAAGAAAGCAACTTTTACACCCAAAAGAATGTAAATAATTTTTTATCAAATCTTAATCAATGAGGCTAACATACCATTCATTACAGAGCGCCAGAGCTCCACCTGATCAGATTGAGACATGTTCATAACATTCTTGCAATTTCCGTTAATTATATAATCTGCCTGTAGGCATAATTGAATTCTGTTAAGGACTCAATTTAAGAATATATATTTCTCCTACACACTTCTATTGAAAATGACACCAATTAATAAGCCAACAAAAGAAAATATGCAAGGAAATCAGCTAAGCATATAATAAGATTCTTGCAAAAACAATAATTCTTATATCTCTGCCAGTTTCAGATTTTTTTGCGTTCCTTCTGTCTTTAATGCTTTGCAGATTCCATGCAGGCAACTGTTTCTAAGAGTTCATACTGCTCTTTTAAGCCTTCATACACTTCACTGATAAAAAAATTCAAACATTTATCCCACAGGCGCACACACACACGACACTTGTAGAACAGCCAGGACTCAAAATAGACCCAAAATACATATTCATTTATACATATTTACCACTGTAACTTGCATGGTTAGATAAAAATTACTGTTTTCAACAAAATTCAATACAATGCATCATGTTCAATTAGAGAAAAATGCAAACATGAACTAACCTCCTTCAATGAATTAATAAAGCTCCACTTTACTGAGTCTTCACCTTCACAAGGAATCAATAAATTATTTGGATATCCTCTAAAATGTACCTGAGAATAAAATTCAAAAATTGACCACTAAGTTGAAAATATATGGGATAATTACAAAACACCAAAAATGAACAGCCGTTTCCATCACGAAACATATGTGTTTCAAGATACCATTTTAGCCATAAATAGTCTGTTCAGCATTAAGCTTGAAATTGCTTTTCCGAAAAAGCTCCATTTGGTTGTTGTTAGACAAAACAGTTTTAAACCTTTTATGATTAGAACATGAAAAATTCACCTTAAAAACAAAATTTAATAATCTCTAATCAAAATTTTCCAACAGTTTTTTTTTTTTTCAGCAACAGCTCAAAGAGCAATGCAAAATCAAATCCAAAATCAATAATGTCTTCAAAGGGCTCAAAGAGCAATGCAAAATCAAATCCAAAATCAATAATGTCTTCAAAGGGCTGAAAAAGACTTTGCCAATAATATATGCAGGCATAAAAACACCACACCGTTAAATTCCAAGGCCTTTCCGGTTCAGCACAAAGAAGATCAAAGAGAACTCCCGTAGGTATATACCTGCATGCAACACCTAAAAAATTTATAGAAATCAAAACCTTAAAAACACAAAAAAATTAACAAATTGAGAATAGAGGGGCATATTTTACCACTTGAGAGGCAAGCCCTTATAGTCAAACCAGACAGTGTCAACACCAGGAGGAAGAGTGGCAGCGAAGTGAGGCTTTATGAGAGAAATAAGCAACGGCAAATATCCAATTCTTGGAGCTAAGATAAGAGCTGGAGGAGGAGGCGGCAGAGTCGTCACTTCCGACTCATGAAGATAAATCTGCAACGGAATTGAACCTTCCCACACGTATTTTTGTGCCGTCTCCATTCCTTCACCAAGGAATGGTGGCCGGAGAAGAATTACGGCTCAGGTAAAGTCTCGGAGTTTTGAACCAAAATGCCACAGTCGCCGAAAAATTCCAATTCTTCGGCGATTAGATGTGGGATTTTAACCCTCCGACGAGATTTGATTTGGGGATTCGATCCAGGTATGCTAACAGATACCAAAATTTTGACCTAATTACGATTGAGGACAATAGTTTTTTAAATATTACAATCTCTTTATTTTTATTTTTTACGCAAGACAACACCGTCCAAATGTTTTGCAATTGCAGGTTTATTTTTCAAAGTTGCCGTTTGTAGTCCTTTGGATCAAATTCTATCAAATCTGATCATTCATTGATAAGCAAATAAAAAAAGTTTGTCGAGTACATAGGTGTACCAATGAATGACAATCACAGGATTAAAATTGGGAAAATCTTGATCATTGAAATAGTGAAAGTCAAGTTGACAATGAGATGATTGACTTTTGATTTGTTTTATTGTAACACTAGTTTTATATGGATTGAATATTTGTCACCCTTGTAATTATAATACTATTTTTTTAAAAAATAATTAACAAATAAAAAATAACTATGAGTTAATAAATGTTGGATCCCATTAAATTGAAATAACTTCTACAAATGTAAGTGAAATGATATGTTAACGTGATAAGAATTATTAAAAATATGGAGATTAAGTTTTAAATTACACATATCCCATAAATTAGTTAAAATTTTAAAATTATTAAATCATCTGTCAATTCGATTCAGCTCAAAAAATATTAAAATTGACCAAATTGAACTAAAGGTAAAAGAGATATTGAACCTAACCAAATAAAGAAAAAGATCGAAATTAAAAGGCTGAAATTGTACAATGATTTGGTTTCAGAGTTGATTTACTAATTCGGTTTGGCAACTATGATGGGCCTTTGAATTTGTTATCCATTTACTCAAACAAGTTTTTTTTAGAACTAAAAAATAGTAATATTTTTATATTGCATTATGATGAAGTAATAATTAACTGTATTTTGGAATCAACATTTTTACTTTTATAGGTCCTTAATTACAAAATAATTAAGTTGCAAAAATTACAAAAAGAATATATGAATTACATGCCTCTTAATTACCAAATAAATAATTTGCAGAAATTACAAAAAGAATATTTATGAACAAATGATCAATTCAAAAAAAAAAAAATAAAATTGTGTCCATTAATCCATTCTACAATTCCACTAAAAAACCATGAACAACAACATAACCTACAGAAGACATTAAAGAGATTAAATAAACCCAAGCAATTGATTGAAAATTAATATACTATTAAACTAAAAGAGAGGGCTCAATTTTTTTTTTCATTTTATGTAAAAATACGGTCAAATTAACTAAGCTATATCATTTAATATTTAATAGTCTCACTGCCAATTAACCTGACACGTGTATTCAATTTCTATTAGTAAATCAATGGATGTGGAAGCATCATCATTGCTCAATGAATAAGAAAGAAAGAAGAAAATGAATAAAATGAAAAGGGGAGGCTCAAGGCTTAATTTTCTTACTGTGATAGGAATATTGTCAAATTAAATGGATGTAAGCAACACAAATTGTGCCTACCTCCACAATTTAATCCAATACAAGCATTATAATAGCAAGAAAATTGAAGCATGCCATCATCATTGCCCAGAAAAAAGCATAGGAAAGAAAAGTAAAGAAATGGAATGAAAAAATATAAAAAAGAAATAACATGAAAACAGAAAATGAAATAGATAAAGATAATAGAAATTCAGTAACAATAAATAAGAAGGAAAGAATGTAAAGAAACAGAACAAGATTTAAGTAAAAAATGGATAGATTTTGTATATTTGAGAATGTGGGACTGTCATTGTCATTGTGTATGACTAGACCCCAAATATCCAAATGAGCAATTGAATTCAGTGAAGACTTACCAATATATAATCATTGGAAAAGTTACTGCCATGTCATTCCAAGCATTGTGCTATAAATGACTAGCATCAATCACATAATCACAGAATTGCAAAGTAGGTAAAATGGATCAAAAGTACTAAAACATAAAAAGTAAGTCATAGAAAAAGAAAAGGGAATAAGAGAACTTTACAAATGCAGTAGTTATAAAATTGGATATAGCAGAAGCTGCACTTTAAAAATTAGTAGCAACAATTGCCAAGCCACATTCTTTCATGATTAATGAACCAAATGGTTAGTTGCATGCAAACGAGTGAAGGAAATATTATCAATCAAATAAATGAATAACCTAACAACAGAAATAATTAAGAGAAGAGAAAAGGAGGGGAAAACTTTCTAGAAACAAAAATCAACAATAGTTGATGCATAAACAAAAATGAACAGCATCAATTGAGAACGAAAATAATAGTTAGTGTTTGAACTAGAAACAGAATGTGCAAGTCTCATATTTACAATTTTGGATAATAAACACGACATGACAAATATTTAGTTTATAACCCTAAATACCAAACAATCGAGAGAAAATTAAATTTCAACACTAATTCAAAAGTTTATAAATTTGCACTTTTTTTTTTTTCCAAATTTTTAAGTTCTTCAAGCGACTCCTTAATAATGATTAGCTTATTGGATGACCTAATCCAATCTTAGGCACAAATCAAGGCTTCCATTATTCTTAGAGTTAATGAACTCCTAAAACAATCAAGAACTCTATCATTAGTGTTGAAAGTACTTTTTGAAGCCACTGTGGAAATAGGAACATCTAAAACATCCCTGGCCAATCTAAAGATGATGGGAAACCTCTCTAAATTCAGCTTCCACCACTTTAACAATTATAGATTATCATCATCCTCTAAGATTGACTTATTAAGATAAATATCAAGTTCACTTTATTGGCTCCCACTAATGTCTATTTCCATTTTCTGTTGCATAAACTTTGACTTTAAAACGGACATTGATCTCTTTGATTGAAAAGATGAATCAAATTAGGTTTAGAAATTGGTATGTGAACTTTGTAAATTTGATTGACAGAAAGGTTCTGATGAGTACATACTCTAATACTCATTAAAGAGCATTTAGAATTCATGCTTGACACTTGCAAACATGATTCCACCCAAATCAGGACCATACAACTGTCCAAAGGAATACTCTATGTATTCAAATTTTATTCATCTTTTTTGGATCCCTCAATATTTATCATATTTAACTTTCATGTTTTTACCTAAAACAACAAGTTCAAGGTCATCGCTAGCATGTATTTCTTTTAACATGAAATGTAAGTCAAAAATTTTAGAGAAAAAGGTATTGGAAATGACATATATAGAAAGAGAAATTCTCAATATATATCATAAAAATGTTCTGAACACTTGGTAATTTTCCGCAACATGACCAATCCATAAAATCAGGCATATTCCTAGCACCTAAATTAGAAAGGAAACTAGACTCTTGTTCGTCAAACCTTTCAAATGTCTTTTCAAACTCACATGCTATTTTAAACATCAAATAAGTGGAATTCCACCTATTTGGTACATCAAAACACAAGGAGGATTTGCAAGAAATATCAAGAAATTCACAAATTTCCTTAAACTTTCTCAACCTAGCAGGATAATTTCTAATATGCCTAACAAAGTCTCTTACTTTCTTTAGAGTTGGATTAATCTCTTTTAATCCATTTGTAACAACCAAATTTACTATATGAACAATGCATCTTATATACAAAAATTTATATTACCCCAATTTTGCATTCTTTTCTTTAAGAATGCAACACCAATATCATTGGAAGATACATTGTCTACTGTAATAGTGAATATATTGTTAAGGCATCAATCAAGTAAGCAAGTTTCAATGGTCTTATCAATATATTCACCACGATGACTCAACATAGGAATGAAAAAATAGAATTTTTTTTATGTAACTTCCACTCATCATCTATATGGCAGTTATACACATATAATTAATTCTTTGAATGCTTGTCCAAATGTCAGTTGTTAGACTAACTCTTTGACTATGACTCTTAAGAAAAGATTTCAACATAGCCCTTTCATTAATGTAAAAATTAAAACAGTCCCTAGTGACTGTTCTCATATAATGCATTTTAAATCTAAGACATGTTGTCATCATTATTTTTTAAAATCCTTCCTTTCTATAAATTTAAAAGGTTGCTAATCTACTATGCTCATGAATGCAAGTGCCTCCCTAATGGTATCATGGTCAAATTTCCAAGTGCCTAGTGATCCCAACCCTTCAGTACCTTCAATCACATTCATATATTCAGAAATAGGTTGCAAGGTTAATAGGAATTGCCTAACATCTTTACTATGGGGTTTTTAAAGCACTTAAGCATATGATTCCTAAAACTTGAAGTGACATTTGTGTTAAGGTCACATGCATATTCTTTAGCACAATAAAGGCATTTGGCACCTATCACATTACCTTCTGCATTTAAATTCTTACAAAAATGATCCCAAATAGGAGATCTAAATTCCATTTGTTCCTTTTTTTTTTTTTTTTTTTTTTTTTTCAGATTGTGGTTTATTAGTAGTTGCTTGTGCAAGAGCTTCCACATTGTTGCTTCCTACTTGAGCAGAGAAGATTGAGTAATGGGACTGGCTATATTTAGGTTGCTACCAGTGATAGTAACAAACAGAAAAAAAAAAAAAAATCAGTCAACATCCTTCAATAAGATTAAAATCACAAAATTCATAACAATCACAAAATTCACTAAGCGACAGTAGCATTCAAACGTCAAACATCACAAAATTTAATAAGTGACAATGAGTTTTGAAATCACATTCAAAACCAAATTTCCCCAGTAAAAATGCTAGACAATTAATTCAGTGAATATTAAGGTAAATCAAATCAACACCATTTTCACTTACAAAATCAAAATAAAAAAAAAAAAAAGGTAAAACAATTAATGAGAATTTGAGATATTACCTTTTATAAGTGATTGCTTATCTCCAACAAATTAACGGAAAACTTAAAAAAACTAGATCCAACAATGAACAAGAAGGATTTTGCTTTCAATCACAAAATCCATTACTACTAGTTTACCATCACTTGATAACTACAAAAAACACATGCAAATAAAAGATTAAAATCACCCAAATATGAAAATCTCAATTTATCACTTTACACATAGATTTAACAAACTTGAAATAAAATAAAATTATTACCTTTTTTTTAGCAGCCTTTAAATTGACACCCACTAATCCAGAAATTGTTTAAAAATCTCCATTTTCCAGTTACTTCAACAAATCCTTCACATTTAGAGATCAAAATGCATCAGACATACAAGATACAAAAAAAAAAAAAAAAAAAAAAAAGTCACAAGTAAAAAAAAAAAAAAGACACCAACAAATAACAATATAAATAAAGGAATTAACTTTTCCGAGGGACAAATGTTAGGCTCTTTATATGTTTCTCTTTTTTATTAGATTTACTCTAGCTTTCTTTATATATAGAAATAACTACAATTTTGGTATATAAAATATTATTGAAATAGCCTTATACTATAATCTTTATAAATTATATACTCAAGTGTATTTAAGTAATATCTACATAATAATTTATTTATAATACTTTCTTTATATATTACTTGTGCTATGAATAGGCTTAGCTAAAAATCTTGCTGAAAAAACTCAGTGGAAAAAAAAATATAGTTAAGAAAAGGATTACAATTCATGCACTATTCTGTCATTGCACAGACTATCTCACTATAACCTTTAGTTAAGAAAAAAATATTGGATAAAAACTTGACTAAGAAAAAGAGTGTAATCTTATGCTAATTCACTCTCTTAGTTGAGGACAATAGTTTAAGATGATGCATACTAATCGATGAAACAAGTTGTTTAAATATAGCATTAGATTTTATCTGTTCAAATATAGCATCAGGTAACTAAGAACTTAATAAATAAGTATGCTAGATTATTACTCGTGCAAATTTGGTAGATGTTTATTTCACCACTCTTTTGTAGCTCATACATGTAAAAGAATTTAGATAAAATATATTTAATTCAATCACCCTTAATTTATCTACTTTTAATTTGTGTAGTGTAAGTTGCGATATCCTTAAACAATATAGTGGGAGCATATTTTATTAATGATACTTGATGAGTCTCACATATGTGTCCTATCATAAATCTCAACCAAGTAGATTCTTGACTTGCCTTATGTAGGGCCAAAATCTATGGGTGATTAGAGGTAGCAACCATAGTTTGATTTACAAACCTCCATGAAATTGCAATGCCACCATAAGTAAACACATAACTAGTTTGAGATATACCATTATAGGGATTAGACAAATGATTAGCATTCATATAGCCCACCAACATCTTATCTGAATTATATGAAAATATAACTCTAAATCAATAATGCCCCAAATATAACACAATAAGTGTTTTATGTCTCTAATGTCTTTTGATAGGTGTACAGTTATACCTAACTAGGAGATTTACTGCAAATGCAATATCAAGGTTAGTGCAATTTTCAAGATACATAAGTACCTCCTATAACACTCAAATATAGTATTTCAGAACCAAGTAGCTCTTCATTATCTTTTTTACATCTAAAAGGGTCTTTCTTCACATTCAGTGATTGAACCACCAATGGTATACCTATGGAAAAGGATTTATCCATGCAAAATTGCTTAAGTACCTTTTCCACAAAAGGAGACTAGTGTATTAGGACTCCTTAGAATAAATGATCGCTTTAAAAAAATTTTGTTTCTCCTAAATCTTTGATCTCAAACTTACTCTTCAAATAAGTATATGCTTCTTTGAGTTTGTTAGGAGTCCCAATAATATTTAGGTCATCAACATATACTATAATAATAACATGACTATTCTATGATATTTTTATGAATATATATGGACATATTGTATCATTCAAATATCCTTTTATCAATAAGGATTCACTCAAACAATTATACCACATGTCTAGATTACTTTAATCATATAGGGATATCTGCAATTTGATTAAATACATATGGTGTATTTGATGTGCATTCATCTCTGGTATCTTTTTGGACTCTTATATAAATATCATTTTCTAATTTCCTATATAAGTAAACTATTACATCATCCATAAGGTGAATATCAAGCCTTTCTTTAACTGTTATACTAATTAAGTAATGGAACGTGATAATACCTATAATAGAATAATAATTTTTCTCATAGACAATACCAAGCCTGTGAAAAACCTTGGGCAACTGGCCTTGCTTTGTATCTTACCACTTTATTATTCTCATTACACTTTTAGACAAATACCCATTTATACCTAACTAGTTTCACATTTTAGGGAGTTAGTATAATAGGTCTGAATACCTTACATTTAAAGAGCAAATCTAGCTTAGCTTGAATTACTATTTTTCCATGAAGGCTAGCCATGTCTTTGCTAATATTCATTTATATTCATAGTTTTGGATCTAGTTATCTCTTGAAATAGTAAGAGTTATTGTTGGGCAAATTCATCATTGATGATAAATGAATTTCTATCTAACGTATGTACTCACAAATTAATCGAGATCTCATAATTTTCATTCATCTCATAAACTCTAGGAGCCATACCTGAAAGATCTAATTATTTTATTGTCTTAATTTATATCTCATTATTGGTTATAGCTCTTTGATTGAGATCTTCCTCTTCAAGAGGCTTATCTTCAGGAGATTTTCTTAATGACGCTACTTTTTTTTTTATTTGTGGATTTTTATCTTTAGTTCCAAATTGCCATCCATGCTTTTAGCAAGTGTCAAGCTCGATTGATTTTTTATTTTCAATAGGGACCACAACCGTTGTTAAGGTAGTAGCTAGAATATGAGACCTTGTCACTTTTTTTGGCATCTATAAATGCATCTAGCAGTTGAGTTGCAATTTATTGCAACTATATTATTTTCTGAACTTCTAGTTCACTTTGACTTGTACGTGGATCAAAACTTTATAAACGGTCTTCCTTTTAAAAAATTTCTCAATATTCCTTAGCACTAAAAGTTATTTTTCCTCCCCTAGTATTAGGAAATGTGCCTCAACAAAATAAATTTTAAGTCTCTTCTATGGACCCATTTTTGTACATTGAGATAGTGCTATTGGTACATACATGGCACAATAAAAAACATG